>JAJJKW010002205.1:0-11225 GCA_023805745.1 Isotricha sp. YL-2021b | reverse complement strand
CCTGAAACAGGAAAAGAAGTATTAACAAAAGTAGAACCTATCGTTCCAAAAGAAGTTAAGGAAATTACTACTATTAAAGATCCTAAGACTGGAAAAGATATCTTAATAGATAAAAATACTGGTGAAAGATTAGAAGATTTTACTAAAAAAATTGATCCAAAAAGTGGAAAAACTATTTTAATAGATAAGAATACAGGTGAGCCAATACCAGGATTAAATGTACAAATTGATCCAAAGACTGGTGAAGAAGTTTATACTATTAAACCAACAATAAAACCACCTTCAGCATTCCCTATTACTACCAGAGAAGTAATTATTAAAAAAGATCCAAAGACTAAAAAAGAAGTATTAGTAGATAAAAATACAGGTGAAATAATTCCTGATGTTATTAAAAAAATTGATCCAGAAACTGGAAAAACTATATTTGAAAATAAAGAAACAGGAGAACGTGTTACAAATGTTATTGTAAGTAAAGATCCAGTAACAGGTAAAGACGTATATATAAAAGTTGATACACCAAAAGATGAAGATGGTAAAGAAATCCAACCAGAAGTTACTGCTCTTGTAGTATGGAAAGATCCAAATACAGGAAAAGAAATTCTAATAAATCCTGAAAATAGAAATGAAGTTCATAATTTAGAAAAGATAGTAGATTCAGAGACTGGAAAATCAATTATAGTAAATAAAACTACTGGAGAAAAAATTGAAAACATTATTCCAATTATTAATCCAGAAACAAATGAAGAAGAATTTGTAAAAGTTGAACAACCATTTAATATTACTACTACAACAATTATATCTAAAAAAGATGAAACAGGAAAAGAAATATTTATAAACAAAGAGAATGGAGAAGAAATAAAAAATATTGTCAAAAAAATAGATATTACTACGGGGCAACCTATTTTAGTTAATTTAGAAACAGGAGAACCAATTCCTAATGTTATTTATATTAAAAATACAGAGACTGGAGAAGATGAATTTATTAAAGTAAATACTCCAATTGATGTTGAAACAGGAAAAGAAAAGGAAATTTCTGTAAAAGAAATTGAAATTATTAGAGATAGAAAAAATGGAAAAGATTTAATAATTGATAAAGAAACTGGTGAACAAATTAATGATATAATAAAAACAATAGATGAAACTACAAAAGAACCAATTTTAGTTGATAAAAATACGAAAGAAAAGATAGAGAATGTAATCAGTTCTGAAAATCTAGAAACAGGAAAAGAAGAATTTTTGAAAATTGAACCAAAAGATGAATCTAAACCAAGTAAGGTTCCAATTGTATGTACTGATTTAGTTATTTCTAAAGATCCTAAAACTGGAAAAGAAATTATAATTAACAAGGATACAGGAAAGGAAGAAAAAAATCTCGAGGTTAAAACAGATAAAAAAACTGGAGAAAAAATTATTGTCAATAAAGACACAAAAGAAGTTATTTTAAATGTAATTCCAGATAAAGACGAAGAGACAGGAAAAACAAAATTCATTAAATTTGATACAATTGGTTCTAAAGAAGGTAAAGTTCCCATTAAAATTACAGAACTAACAGAAAAGAAAGATTCAAAGACAGGTGAAACTATTTTACATAATCCTGACCTAGAAGATCCTCATCAAGATATAATCAAGAAAATAGATAAAGAAGGAAATACTATTTTTATCGATAAAAATACACATTCTCAAATCCTAAATATTATTCATACAATAGATCCAAAAACAGGGAAAGACAAATATCATAAAGTAGATTATAAACCTTTGGAAACTATAAAAGAAGAGGATGAAGAAATTAGAGAAATTCATGTTGTTGAAAATGATGAAACTGGAGAAGAAGAACTAATCGATAATAAAACAGGAGAAAAAGTTACTGATTTAGCTTTAATTATCAATGATGATGGAAAACCATCTCTTATTTATATTGATAGCGGTGAACCTGTCAAAATTAATAAATATGAAACAAATCATGATACTGGTAAACCAATATTTGAAATAATTGAAAAACGAGAAAAAATTCCAACAATAAAACCACGTCCTTCAGTAACTACCACAAATATAATTACAAAGAAAGATCCAAAAACTGGAAAAGAAATATTAATAAATAAAGAAACAGGAGAAGTTATACCAGAGTTAGTAAAGAAAGTTGATCCAGATACAGGAGAAATAACCTTAATTGATGAAAATACAGGAAAACCTATTGAAAATATAAGTGTAAAAATAGACCCTGTCACAGGAAAAGAAGTAATTACTAAAATTGATATTCCAAAAGATGAAAATGGAAATGAATTACCAATTAAAAAGACAGATTATGAAGTTAAAAAAGATCCAAAAACTGGAAGATTAGTTACAATAGATAAAGAAACTGGAAAACCAGTAGAAAATATAATAGCCAAAAAAGACCCAGAAACTGGTAACACTATTTTGATAGATAAAAATACAAATAAACCAATCGAAGGAGTTGTAAGTAAAATTGACCCTGAAACAGGAAAAGAAGTATTAACAAAAGTAGAACCTATCGTTCCAAAAGAAGTTAAGGAAATTACTACTATTAAAGATCCTAAGACTGGAAAAGATATCTTAATAGATAAAAATACTGGTGAAAGATTAGAAGATTTTCATTCAATATCTCATTTATCTCAATATCCTTCTTTTTCTCATTTATTTGGTATTTATATTTCTATCATCATCACTCAATTTGATCCTATTTCTCACAATGAATTTTTATTTAATATTTCCAAAAATATCTCTCTTCCTTCTAATATTAAAAAATATACGGATCGTTCATCTGGTTCTTCTTATTTAATTGATATCTCTTCTAATCAAAAAATTCCTTTTATAATTCCTTTTATTAATCGTCAATCTGGAAATGAAGAGTTTCTACAGATTTCAACTTTATCTCCTAATTTTAGTATTATTGGAATTACTGAAATAATTCCTTTAATTGATTATCAAACAGGAAAACAAGTTCTTGTTGATAAAAGTTCTGGAAAACCTCTTTTAAGAATTATTATAAAAAATGATCCTATTTCAAAAGAAGATATACTTTGTGATCACATATCTGGAAAAAAGTTACCTAATATAATTAAAAAGCTTGATCCAGAAACTGGAAAAGAAGTTTTTGTGAAAATAGATGTCAGAAAAACAATTGATAAAGATAAAAAAGATTGGTTTAAAATTATTGAACTCATTCCTGTTAAAAATGATAAGACGGGAGAAGAATATTTAATTGACAAAGAAACAGGTAAGAGAATTCAAGATATTGTGAAAATCTTAGACCCAAAATCTGGAAAAACAATTTTAATTAATATTCAAACAAATGAACCTTTACCAAATGTAATCTCAACTTTTGATCAAAATACAAACAAAGAGAAATTCATAGTAATAAAAAAAATTGATAAAAATGATAAATCCTCTATTAAAATTATTGAATTAGAACTCAAAAAAGACCCACAAACAGAAGAAAACATATTAATTAATTCTGAAAATGGTCAGGAACAGCCACATTTAAAATTAATAATAGACTCAAGAAATGGTGAATCAAAAATATTTAATAGTATTACAAATGAAATAGAAATGAATATAATTAAAATTGAGCCACTGACAAAAAAACAATATTTTGTAATAATTGAAAGAATTAATGTGAATGAAAGGGAAGAAGATTTTTTGAAAAAAAAAGATATAGAAACAATTAAATTAACAATATTAATTCCTATTAAAAGTAAAGAAAATGGTGAAGAAAATTTAATTAATAAAGAAACTGGAGAAATAAATTTCGAAATCAAAAAAATATTTAATCCAGAAACAGGAGAACATCTATTAATAAATAAGGAATCAAATCTTCCAGTTGAAAATGTAATAGAACGTGTTAATCCAATTACAAAACAAAAAGAGTACATTATTGTTTTTGCCTCTAATCTATTTGGGCAATCACTTCCTATAAATATTGTAACACTCATTCCAATTGACAATGAGCAAAATCAAAAAATATTAATAGATTCAAAAACTGGAAAAGAAGAAAAAAATATTTATTTAATGGTTGACCCAAAAACATGTGAATTAATTCCAATGAATAAAGAAAAAAAAATACCTGAAAAAAATATAATTCAATCTTTGGATGCAACAGGTAAGCCAATTTTCTATAAAATAGAAATTAAAGCTTCAGATAATAAAATAGAAAAGAATTTATCTTTCAATAAAAAAGTTTCAGTCATTCAATTGGAAATAAATCCAAAGTCAGGGAAAGAAATACTGATTGATCTTGACACAGGAGCACCTTTATTAAATATCAAAAAAGTTATTGATCCAAAAACTGGGAAAATAACTTTAATTAATTTGATAACTGGGGAAAAATTAAATAATTTAATACATAAAATTGACCCAAATACAGGAAAACAAATAATTTATATCAAATATGATGACAATAATAATTTAACTCAAAAGAACACAAATCAAAATAAGAATGATAAATTTCAAAATTTGCTATTAATAAATGGGCAAACAATAGATTTAAATAATCCAAATATTAGAATGGATGAGAATGGTTTTCTATATGATGGTAATAATCTAATTGTACAAATTCCAAAAGAAAAACAAAGTGAAGTTAAAGAAAAAATTAATCAACATCATCATATCAATAAATATCAAGGAAAAGATAATATTGGTAAAATTTCATATCCTAATTATGATTTTGAAGTTAAGAAAAATAATAATATTTTGGACAAAAAAATAGATTCAAATAAAAAAGAAAAAGATATTCAGGATAAGACTGCTTTAGAATATTTAAATAAACAAACTAAATTAATAAGTGATTCTAATCTTATAAAAGAGGAAACAGAAAAAAATAAAATTATTGGTATAGAAAATGAAGAAAAGAATAAAAAGAATAGAGAAATCAGGAGAATTTATACAGAACCTCCTAATTTTAATTTTGAAAAGATTTTTCCAAACATTCACTCAAACACAGAATCATCCTTATATCTTCAGTCAAAAGAAGATTATGAATTGAATCTGAGAAGGGCAGATGAATTATTTAAAGAATTTAATAAAAGAAGGACAGTAACAGAAGACATACTTTCTGGAAATATTAAACCTATTATGGAAGAAGATATAAAAATACCTAGAAATGAAACAGTATCAAACATTAGTCAAAATATAAGACATTCGTACATAAGAGATTTAAAAGTAAGAGTTGAACCAGATTTGTTGAAAAGGAGAAGAATTGGGTATACTAGAGAATATTGTGGAACATGTGTGGACGAACCATCTTTAGATTATGAAGAAGAAAACAGAAGAATTGAAGAAGCTAGGATTAACATGAATAAAAGAAATATGAATGCAAGATTACAACAAATGAGAACCCAGAAAATTTTGGAACAGTTTAATAATACAAAAAATAGTTTGAAACATGAAATTTCAAAATATCCAATAGTTGCTAAGAGAAGTGTAAATTATTCATCAAAAAATAAACCTTCAAAAAGTTTTAGAAAATAATTAGAAAATTAATATCTCCATTTTTCATCATATTTAAATATAAATAAATATAATTTAATATTAAAAAATATAATTTAAATATTAAATTCATTTTTTCAATATTTTAAATCATATTGATATATATGGAAGAAGAATTATATCCACGTGATGACAGTGATGAAGCACAACTTCTCCCTTTTTCAAATGAATATTCTTCAAGTAGCAAAATAAAAAAAGTGTCTCTAATAATTGAATCATTAAAATCTAAAAATCAAAGTATCAGGCTTTTTTCATCAAAAAAAATAACTGAAATAGGAGAAATTTTAGGAGGAAAAAGAATTGAAGATGAATTAATTCCTTTTATAACAGATCTTATACTTAATTTTGAAGAAAATGAAGATATTTTATGTGAATTTTCAAATCAATTATTGAATTTATTACTTATTTTAAGAAAACAAAATATTTTTTCAAGCATTGGATTACGTTCTCTCGAAATTTTGAGTGGTAATGATGATGAAAGTGTAAGACAAACTAGTGTTCAAAATTTAAGTAAATTAATTGACTCACTTGATGAAGAATTGATTACAACTGAAATTTTTCCATTAATGAAACGATTGATAGAAAATGATTTAAAAACCAAAATGAGTTGCTGCTATTTATTTCCAATTGTTTATCCAAAATTGAAAAATGAAGATATCAAAAAAGAAATTGTCCTTGCTTTTTATGAAATTTCTCATGATGAATCTCCAAGTGTTAGAAGAGCTTCTGCTGATAATATTAAAAATTTTTGTCAAGTGAAAGAACAAAGAATAATTGATCAATTAGTAAATTTATATAATGATTTTATAAAAGATCCAGTTGATATTGTAAAAATATATACAATTAATTCAACAAAGGAACTTTTAATGCATTTACCAAATGAACAAAAAGAAATTCTGATTTTAAATTTAACCCAAATAATGAGTAGTGAGAAAAGTTGGAGAGTTAAATATGCTACATCTGAATGTATCGCAAATATTTGTTCAAATTTTTCTCAATCATTTAATGAAATGAAATTTGTACCTATATTAATGTTATTTTTAAAAGACAATGAACCAGAAGTAAAATGTAGTGTTCTTACAAATTTTCATATTTTTTTTGAAAATTTTTCTCTTGAAACCTTTAAAAAGAATTTTTTACCTATATTCAATGATTTATCAAATGATATTAATTTACATGTCAGGAGTGTTTTTGCTTCTTCTTTGCTTAAATGTGTTAAATTTTTCAAGTCAGATGAAAACTTCTTAACTGAATCAATTATTCCATTATTAACCAAATTATTAAAAGATGAAGTTTATGAAGTTCAATATGCAGCAGTTGAAAATATTGATCAATTAATATTACTAAGTACTTTAAACAATGATTTAATGGGAAATTATATTTTACCTATGATTCAGGAAGGAATGAAAAATCCAAAATGGAGGTTTAGATTGTTTATAGCTGATAATTTATTAAAAGTAATATCTCAAATACCAAAAGAAAAAATAAAAAAAGATTTTCTTAGTATTATTATTCTCCTTTTTGTTGACCATGCAGAAGAAATAAGAAAAGTTTCTTGGAAAATTATTGAAAAAATTATCAAAAATTTAGACAAAAATTTTTTAGTGGAACAAATATGGCCTATTCAAAAAGATAAATTATCTTCAAAAAATTATATTCTAAGAATTGCATCAATGAATTCTATTAATTATTTAAAAGAATATTATGAAAAACAATTTTTAAGAGAAAAAGTTTTGCAAGAAATAATTATAACAGGAAAAAATGACAAAGTTCCAAATGTTAAGTTTTGTTCTTGTAATTTATATAAAGATATAGCCCAATATTTAAACAATGAGGCTGTTATAAAAGAGTGTTTAAACTATTTAAAAGAATTTGAAAATGATAATGATCCTGATGTTGTTTTTTTTAGTAAAAAAGCAAGTGAAGACTTAAAAAAATAAAGAATAAATAAGAATGTTTATTTAATTATTAATATTGCTGATGAATTATATCAACAAATTCTTCAAAAGAAATTTTTCTATCTCCATTTTGGTCAACAGCATCTAACATATCATGTATTTGTTTATCTGTTATATCAGTATCTTCAAAAATTTCTTTTATATCAGCTGCTTCAATATAGCCTGTATTAAATTTATCATAATAATTAAATATAATTTTTAAAGTTTTTTCATCTAAATCTCCTTTCATCATTGTCATGACAGTTAAAAATTCTGAATATTCGATTATTCCATTATTATTAACATCAGCTATTTGAATGAATTTTTTTATTCTCTCCCATTGTTGTTGATTTGTCCCTGGAAAAAATTTTCTATATTTCATAAATAATTCCTCGCATTCAATTTTTCCATCATGATCAATATCCATTGCTTGGAATATTTTTTTTAATTTAGAATCTTTTTCATTATATAATTTTTTAGAAATAATAAAAGACATTATACTTCTTCTCATAGTTTCTCCAATTGAAAAATTGGATAAAGAATTCATTACTTCAAATAATTCGTTTTCAATTAATTGGGAATTAGATTTTTTTAATTTAGAAGAAACCTCATTAATATTTTCTTCTGATAATTTCATTTGAAATCCATTATTTATTAATTCTTCCTCTCCTATTTGAAAATAATCATCTTTTAATAATAAATTAGCATCTAATCTATCATTTGGATTCATTGATAACATCTTTTTTAAAAAGGATAATTTTATTTTATTTAATCCTTCAGGATAAGTTATTTTATTATGAGATATTTGAAAAATGATTTCATGCTCTTTTCCTGAAAAAGGGGGTTTCCCAGTAAATAATAAATAACATATAATTCCCAAGCTCCAAATATCTACCTTATTATCATATTTTCCGTCAATCAGTTCAGGAGCCATATATAAAGGTGAAATGATAATATCTTGAGATTTAAATATATATTTTCCTTTAGTAAATGTTTCAGCATTTAAAATAAAACTAGAAAGTTTAATATGTAAATCATTCTTATCAACATTATAAACTAATATATTTTGTGGTGTTAAATTTTTATGAATAATCCCTTTTTGATGCAAATAGCTAAGTCCGTTTAAAACTTCGGAAATAATATTCTTAATAGTTTCTTCTGAAATTGAGTCACTTTTTTTAGAAAGATAAGTTAAAATATCTTTGTATGGACAATAATCATGAATAACATAAATATATTTTTCATCTTCTAAAACTTGATATATTTTAATGATATTAGGATTATCTAATTCCATTAACATTTGTATTTTTTTATCACTTAAACTAATATTTAAACTTTTCTTTAAAATTAATCTAGCACACCTAATGGAATTATTGTTTATATCTTCTACTAAAAAAATTTGATTTGAGATATGTTCTTTTATTTTATAATTGTCATTGAATTTATTTGTCATTTCTTGAAGAGCTAATTTCGTAGCCGTAATTAAAATTTCATTATCGGCTTTTTTTTCATAAAATTCGCTTTTTTCACGAATTACAGACAAAGGATCGTCTCCAATTAATTCTAACATTTTTCGGCTTAAAAAATCAACAGGATCATTAGGTTTTTGTTCACATAAACATTGAAGAGCATCATTAATAACATTATAAATTTCTTCATCAGTTTCAGGACTTAGCATTATTTGAAAAAAAATTAATTTAATAAATAAATAAGAAAAAAAAAAATAAAAAAAAGAGAATATATAGTAAAAAATTAAAAAATAAAAAGAAAAGAAAGAAAGAAAAAAAAAGTAAATTAAAAATAAGTAAAAAAAGAAAAATGATTAAAATAAAAATGAGAAAAATAAAAATATAAATATAGTAACAAATTATCTTCTGAAATAAATCAAATTTAACTATCATCATATAAAATCATTCTACTAAATTTCTCTTTTAAATTTAGAAATTATACTAACAAATTATCTTCTGAAATAAATCAAATTTAACTATTATCATATAAAATCATTCAAATTTCTTCTTTATTTTAATTTATTTTTTTCTTTTTATTCTTTTTTTTTCACTCATTTTTTCTTTTCTTTTAGTTTTTCTTTTTTATTTGTCATCATTATTAATCATCAAAAATCAAAATCAATATTTCTATTATTATTGTTTACTTCTTTATTAGGCAATTCTTCAACAAAAGTTATATATGATGTTTCGGCCAATTAAAATAAAAAATTTTCAAAACCATTAAATTAAGATTTATACCTCTTTTCATAAATGATAATTTGATTTTTTTTTCAGAAATAATATTAGACTATCATATTTCATTAATCCAATTAATTACTGTATATAACGAAATTTATCGTTCAACCCCTCTAAAATTAAAAAATTATTTAAATTTTGTGAATCTTAGAATTTCGTCATATAGGGTATTATTAAATATACATTAAATTTTTTTGAAAAATTAAAGAAGGGGAGTGAAATTGTATAATATAATATAATAAAAATGATTACTTAAAAAAAAAAACTATGTTCTTCTTTTTATATTGTATTATTATTATTTTTTTAATAAATATAATTATAAATATTTTTTTAATTTCATTATTGATTGATTTGTCTAAATTTTCAATATTTAATTATTTTTTATATTTTATCAAAATATCAATATTTATATATAATTCATTTCAAAAAAATTTAGTTATAAATAATTTTATATATCAATTATTTTTTGATAATTCCCAATATATTATAAATTTTTGAAAAATTTTTTTGGATTTTAGTGAAGTAATGAAATATCCAAATACATAAAATATATTTTTTATATACTTATTGCATGAATAATAAATGAGAAAAGGAAAAAAAGAATAAAGATGGAAAGTTAAGAATAATGAAAGAAAAAAAAGAATTAAAAAAAGAATAAAAAATTTGAAACCTGATTTATTGATAAATTAAAAGAAAAAGAAAAGAAATTTAATATGTTCATTTTAATTCAAAAAAAGGAAAATTTTAAAAAAGATAAAAATTTTATATTAAAAATACAGGTTTTGAATATTTAAAACAATTAATAATTCATATGGATATTCTAATTTTAATTTAATATTTCAAAGTATTCCAAAAGTATTTTGAAAATCAATTCATCAAAGAACTTTAATAAACTTTTTTAATGATTATTTGTTATTTCTTCATAAGAATTCAATGAAAATTTTTATATATGTAGGAATTGAATATGGACATGAAAATTTCATAAAGGTATTTATTTCTAAATCATTAATTATAAACAAAAAGAAATTCGATTTTAATTAATGGTTTTGAAAAAAAAAGGCAATCAGGACTGATGTATATATTATTATTTGTTTTATTATAAGATTCACTATTTTATCAAATAAATAAATCTTATTTATTAAATAAATGAATTTACATATTTGTAAAATTACATTTAAATATATTCAAAAAAGGAATAAAATATATTACAATAATAATAATTTAAGAGAAGAAATAATCAACTTTTAAGAGGTAAAATAAATATATTTATGTAAAATGTTATTATTTCCTTAAAAATTTCATACAACATTTATAGATTTTATCTAATGAAACAGAAATATCTCAAGAGAAGCCAGCCACACAAGCCAAATTCCTTCAAACACAGCTTATAACTGCCTGGCAAACGGACCTTTTTGCTGACGGCACAGAAGGTTTTTTTATTACAGGACTACAACGTGTCATTCCTAATGAATGACATTCAGCTTAACTTCAAGTGCACGAGGAATGGATTTGTGCTCACGAAGAGAATGGCAGATGATCCAAG
>JAJJKW010000691.1:0-11240 GCA_023805745.1 Isotricha sp. YL-2021b | reverse complement strand
TTAAAGTAATTCATTCTCAATTAGAATATGAAAAAGAAGATGAAAAATTAGCATTTGTAGGAATATCAAATTGGACTTTAGATGCTTCTAAAATGAATAGAGGAATTTATTTAGCTGTTCCTGAACATGATGAAAAAGATTGTATTGAAACTGCAATTGAAATTGCTAAAAGTTATAAATATAATTTAGAAATTGATTTTAAAGATTTATTTGAAATTTTAAGTAAAAGTTATTATAAATATATTTCTGAAGAAAATAAATTTGGAGATTATTCTGATTTTCATGGTGCTAGAGATTTTTATCATTTAATTAAATTAGCTTGTAGAATTTTAAAAGATTTAAATGAAAAAAATGAGGATATTGATGAAAATGAAGTAATTAGAAAAAGTGTTCAGAGAAATTTTGGAGGATATAGTAATTCTATTCAAAAATTTGAAGAAATTCTTCATTTAATTTATGATAAATTTAATCCATCACTTAATATTAATTTAACTCAATGTATAAAAGATAATTTAAATGATAATGAAAGTAGATATTTAATGTTAATATCAGATACTAGTAAAAGTGAATATTTAATTAAATATATATTAAAAGAAATAGATAATAAAAATAATTTTTGTTTAGGAAGTCATTTTGAAAAAGATTTAAAAAATGAGGAATATACTGCATCATTATTACAAAAAGTTCAAGGTGCAATGATTAATGGAGAAATAATAATAATGAATAATTTAGAAAGTCTTTATCCTTCATTATATGATTTATTTAATCAAACTTTTATTATTATTGAAGGAAAAAAATATGCAAGAATTTCAATTGGAGCTTCAACTGATTCTAGTTTTGAAGTTAATGATAACTTTAAATGTATTATTTTAGTTGATAATAATAAATTAGAACAACAAGATAGACCTTTCTTAAATAGATTTGAAAAACAAATTTTTTCTTTTAAAGATTTATTAAGTGAAGAAGAAAATAATTTAAGTAAAGGAATTTATGATATTATTAAATTTACTGTTTTTAATGATAATTTAAATCATAAAATTTTAAATAATCTTAATTCACATTTAATTAATTTTAATGAAGAAGAAATCAGAGGACTTGTTTATGATAATAAAGGGAAAAATGAAAAGGAAATTACTAATATTATTCTTAAAAAATATTGTTTAACTTTTTCTGAAGATATTATGGTTAATATAAAATTTTCTAAATTTTATTCTAAATATTCAAATGAATCGAAATTTATTATTGATAATTATAATAATAAACCTAATAATTTTAAACAATTTTTAGAACAATTAAAAAATGGAAATAATAATAAAAATCATAGAAATATTATTTTCACTTTCTCTAGAATTTTTGATGGTTATGGAAATGAAAATGATATTTTAAATAAAATTATTGATAAAAGTGATTCTGAGAAAATAATTGAAGATTTTATTGATAAATTTTTCAATTCTAAAGATAAAAAGTATATTGTTTTTCAAATAAAAGAAGAGTTAAATGAACATTTATATCATATTCAAAATATATTAGATAATTATATTATAGATAATGAAATTTCATTAGAAGATTTAAAAAAATTTATTATTTTTATTATTCACCTTAAAAGAGAAGTTCCTAATATTGAAAATGAAAAGTATGGAAAAATCATTATATCTCATTTATCACCTTATAATCAAATATTTATAGATAATTTAAATGGTTATAATATTTCTATAACTCATTTTTATGATATTATAAATAATAAGTTATTTAATAATATATTTAAAAAAAATGATAAAGAAGAAAAAATAGATTTTTTTAATTTTAAAGAAGAATTAAGTAAAATTCTTTATCAAGGTTTTATGAGATTTTCTTATAAATTTCTAAATCATCCTCCAATTAATAATTTAACAGAAAATAATTATCATGAAATTGCAACAAAGATTTTACAAGAAAAAGATAATGAATATATTGAAATTATTCAATCAAGAATTTTAACAACAATTTGTATCAAAGAGACAAAGAATATTATTTCTCAATATTTATCAAATTCAAATTTCCAAGAAAAAGAAATTGAATTTATATTAGATATTAAAAGTTTTATGAGACAATTGGTTTTAAATTATTTAATTAAATTTATTTTCAAAACTGAAAATGATGGTGTTTTACCTTCAATTTTATTTTATTCAAATCAAAATAATAATTTAAGTTCTTATCTTATAAATTATTTAAAGAATATTTCTTTTTTAAAGGAAGAACCTTTAATGGATATTAGAGGAAATTTAATTAATGTATTTTTTGGTTTAACTTTACCTTTGATTCATCCTTTTTTAACTAAAATTAGGAATTTTAATTCTAATTTTAAAAAACAATTTCTTGATATTGAAATACTTCAAAGAATTAAAAATAATAATAAAGAATTAGAACAAAAGAAAGTTGATTTAACTCAAAAAGTTCAACAATTATTTAATGATAATAATATTTTTAATAATAAAGAAATTGATAATAATGATATGGAAATCTTTTATCAAAATTATAAATCTATTTTATTATATGAAAATGTGAATCAATATAATTATTTAGATGAATTATTTAATTTTATTTTAGAAATGAGATTTGGAAAAGAAGATTTATTAAATAAAGATAACGTAGGAGAAATTATTCTTTGGATAGAATCATATAAATATCTTTTAATAAACATTTTAAAAATATGTCATGAAATAGTTGATAATTTAGAAGAATTTAAAGAAACAATAAAAAATAATATTAATTATAGAAAAGATAATGTTGAAGATAAAGATTTTTATCTAGTTCATACTTCAGAACCTTTTTATTCTATTATTGAATATTTTTCTTCTTTTGCTATTAAAAATCAATATTTATTTAAAAATAAATATGGTTTTTTAGATTATTCTTGTGAAATTATTATTCAAGATATTCAAGAATTTTATATTCCAAGCAGAAGTATTTTTTTATTAAAAAATTTAATTCAAAGTTATAAAATTTTATATTGTGATTTGGATAAATTTAAAAATTATTATTGGGAAATTTATAAAGAATTTTATAATATGAAAAAACAAAATATTGAAAAAATAATGAAAAATTGGGAAAATGAATATAAAATTTTAAAAGAATATTATAATGAAAAAAATGTTGAATTGATTATCTCTTTATTTATTTTAAAATATAGACAAATTGATGATGTTAATTTTAGGATATTTTTAATAAGTATGATATTTAATGATAAAAATTTATTAATTCACTCTTATAGATTTTTCTTGCGAATCTTTTCTGAATATGGATTTAAAATAAATCAAAATTTCATAGAGGAAGATAATTATTTAATTTTTAAAAATGAAAATGATAAGATTTTGGGATTTTTGAATAATAAAATAAATGAAATAAGAAAAAAAGAAGAAGAAAAAAAAAAAGAAGAAGAAAAAAAAAAAGAAGAAGAAGAAAAAAAAGAAGAAGAAGAAAAAAAAGAAGAAGAAAAAAATAAAGAAGAAGAAGAAAAAAAAGAAGAAGAAGAAAATAAAGAAGAAGAAGAAAAAGTAAAATTATTTATTCAAATCTTAATATTCATTTATCAAACTCATATTGAAATAACAAAAGAAGATTTAGAAGATTGTTCTTCTTTAATAAAATATATTAATTTTGCAATAGATGGTGATGAAAATAATGATTTTGTTAAAAAGAAAATTATTTTTAGAGATTTAACAATTATTTATTCTTGTGTTTTTCTTGAAAAATTTATTGAAATATATTTATCTTCATTAATTAACAAAGAAAATCTTGATATAATTATGAAAAATTTTCATCTTTCTTTTAAAAACCTTAAACAATTATATCAAAAAGTGAAAGAGTTAATGATAAAAATTTTATATCATAATATTTTTAATAAAAACATTGAAAATATGATTAAAGAAATTGAAAATATAGACATATTAGAAAATTATTTTGGGGATTTTCAAAATAATAAAGATAAAATAAAAGAAGTGGCTGAAAGTTTAAATTTAAATGAAATAGATCAATATTTTTCTTTAAATTTTATCTCTAGTAAAATTGAAAATGATAAAATTAACGAATTTTTAAGTACAAAAACAATTGAGGAATTTTATGAAAATTTAAATATTGAAAATAATATTATAGAAAATGACATTATTAAAAAAAACAATGAAAATATAGGAAAAGAAAATGAAGAAATTTATGAAGATGAAAATATTGATGATTCTCAGATAATTGAAAATACAGAATTTGAAAAAAAATTTAATGAAATTTTTAAAAATGAAGATAATAATAATGATGATATTCAAAAAAAAAATACAATTAAAAAAGAAATTGATAATTCCTTAAAATATCCTGTTTTATCAACCTATTTTAATTATATTGTTTATGAAGATGAAACAAAAAAAGAAGAAACAAAAGAAGAAGAAATTAAAAATGAAGAAACAAAAGAAGAAGAAACTAAAAATGAAGAAACAAAAGAAGAAGAAACTAAAAATGAAGAAAATAAAAAAAAAGAAAAAAATGAAAAAGAAGAAACAAAAGAAGAAAAAAATAAATTTGATTGGATTAATAAATTAAACAAATTACAACAATTGCCAATATTAAATGGTTTTGAAAATCCTATATTAAATTATTTTAATTCAATTGAAAAAATAAATAGAAATAAATCAAAAACAACATTTTTAGTTGATAAGATAAATGAAATAAATGAAAAATTAAATATAAAAGAAAAATATGAAAAATTCAAAAAGACATGGAATAATGATTTTTCAAATTTTACATATATAGATTATAAGGAAAAAAAAAAAGTAAAAAAATTAGATAATAGTTCAACTTTAGAAGATTTTTTAATGGATAATAAACAAGGTGAAAGTGGAAAACAATTAACTGAAATATATAAAATATTAATTAAAACACAAAATTATTTTATCAAATCAATAATAGATAAATATAAAATTCAAATTTTAGAAAAAAAAAATATTGATTTTCATATTGTTTTAGAATTACAAGAAATTAAACAATTATATAATGAATTAGATGAAAAATCTGCAATTAATGTTCAAAATGCAACAGAAAAAGAAATTATTAATT
The DNA here is from genome assembly GCA_023805745.1 of Isotricha sp. YL-2021b. Lineage (NCBI taxonomy): Eukaryota > Ciliophora > Litostomatea > Vestibuliferida > Isotrichidae > Isotricha > Isotricha sp. YL-2021b. The sequence continues at coordinate 6,161 of JAJJKW010000691.1, read as the reverse complement.
TAGAAGAAATTAATCGAGAAACATTTAAAAATTTTAATGATTTATTATATACTTTTTCAAAAAAAAAATTTATTACAAATGCAACAAATTTAAATTATTCAGAATATAATCAAATAGAAATAAATTATGATTTATTAGAAAATTCCCTAAGAAAAAGTCTATTATATGGAAAAAGACAGTTTAACATTTATTTAAATTATATAAAATATTCTTCAGAAATTTCAGATGAAAACTTTACTTCTAATTTAAATTCTTTAGTTGCTCGTTTTGGTTATGTTAAATCAAAAAAAGAAATAACAGATAAAATTGATAATTTTGAGGATTTATCTAATATTTTATCTTCATTAGATCAGTTAATATTTTTTGTAAATACTAATGAATATCCAGGAGATGAAAATGTAACATCAGCAATAAATAATGCAAATTATATAGCTTCTTTTTCAAAGGAATTTATAAAATTATTTAAAACACTTTCTTTAACTGTAAAAGAATTATCTGGATTATATGATTATATTGAAAATATTAATTTTAAAAAAATTAAAGAAAATATAAAAGATCAAGAAGCAAGTGATGATTTATTAGATGAAAAAAGTGCCCTTTCAAATACTATTAAATATGAATTAATTGAAGAATTAAAAAACAATAAAAATGGAATTAATAAAGAAAATTTATTAAGAGCTATTAGGAAATTTACAATTAAAAATTTATTAAATGATATTAAAAAAAATTCTAATATTGAGCTTGATAATAAATTATTTGATTGTCTACAAAAAGATCAAGGATTATGGTTATATCAAACTGATAATGATAATGTTATAAGGAAAAGATTAAATGAGTTTAAGGTTATTGAAAAAATGTTTTTAAATAAAAGTAATATTCTGGTTAAGCATACTATTATATTTTATAAAAAATTGTCTGGAGAAATTATTCCAACTACAATTAATCCTATAAATAGTGAGAATGATAGTATTGATGAAACTATGATAACTATTTAAAAAATTTTTTGAATTAATCTTTTTTTTTTGATTCAAAAAATTATTTGAAATTGTATAATGGAATTAATAAATAAATTATTTAATTGAATTATTTTAATATTTCCAAACTTTTAATTAATAATATTGTAAAAATTAATTTTTCTTTTTTTTTCAAAGTCTATTTTATTTTTCTTTTAAGGTAATAAAAATATTAAAATAATTAATTAATAATAATATAAAAACATTAAAAGAATGGGAAATGACTCAAATTCAAAATCAAAATCAAATGAATTTGATTTTCTTCCAGATTATATATCATTTGAAACTTTACATGAATATGTAGGAATAGAAGATTTAAATTTATTTAAAAATTATCTTCATAATATTTTTATGGATATTTCAATATATAATGAAAAGCAAAATAAAAAATTAGTAAATAAAATAAGTTTTTATGATTATATGAAATTACCTATTTTTATTTCTGAAAAACTTTTTAATTCTTTTGATCAAGATAATGATGGTGATTTAGAAGAAAATGAATTTATAAATAATTTAACAAAATTATATTGTGGAACGTTTTACCAAACTTCAGAAATAATATTTAATTTATTAGATTATGATAAAGATGGTCAAATTCAAAAAGATGATGTAACTATAATGTTAAGTTTTTTACCTTTATCAAATAATGATAATGATAATAATGAATATGAAGAAAAACAAAAAAATTCTAGAAAAGAAATTGATGAAATTATTAATAAAACATTTTCTAAATATAATGGGATTTTAAAATTAAAACAATTTGTTGAAGTAGTTAAAAATAAAAAAAGTGATGTTTATTTAGAATTAATTTGTTATTTTTATCAAATGAAACCCTTTACAAAGGAAAATATTATTTTAGTTAAAGATAAAAAAAATGATAATGAATATAAAAATTTAAAATATAATGAAAATGATAATTATAAAGATGGAGATAACATTAAAATTAAATTATCAAAAAAAAAATCTGGATTAAGTCCTGCAGAAACATTCTTAAAACATAATTCATTTAATTTTGCCAAAAAAGATTATATTATTCAAAATAAAATATATAATTATAATATTCAAAATCCAAAAGTATATAATTCTGTTGATATGGTAAGATTATGTAATGAAAATATTATTTCAGAATCATTTGAAAAAAAAGATAAATCAAATTTAAATTATAAAGATTGTATTTCTCATAAAAGAGAAAATTATTGTTCTCCTTCTAAATATTTATTACAAGAACAACAAATTAGACCAATGACTACTAATTTAAGAACAAAAGAATTTTTAAAACCAATTAATGAAGAAAAAGAAAATGATTCAACAGATAATAATTATGCTAATAATAAAAATACTTATCTTCAAAATAAATATAAAAGTAATCATAATAATTTAAATAATTTATATTTATATCAAAAATTTTCAATTGATTCAGAAGAAAAAGAAGAAAATAATAAAGAAAACGATAATAATAGTTATGATGATAATACTAATTTAAATAAAATAAATGAAAATAAAGAAGAAATAAAATATGAAAATTGGATATATAAAATTTTAGAAAATAATAAAGTTCGTAAATTTTATTTAGTAATATCAAATAAAGATATATATTATTATGATGATGAAACAAAAAATAAATTTATAGGAATGCATCATTTAAGTAGTTGTTTAATAAAAGAGCCCTCAGAAAATGATTATATAGAAATAGAAAAAATAAAATTTTATTCATTTTCAATAACATTTAACAACAAATCAAAAACAAGAATATATTATTCTCCAAATTTAGAAATAGCAAAAAAATTTAATGAAATACTGAAAAAAGTTATTGGATATATTAAATTTAATGATTATTATGAAATACAAGAAATAATAGGAAAAGGAAAATTTGGAGTAGTAAATTTAGGAATCCATGAAAAAACAGGTAAAAAAGTGGCAATAAAAATAATAAATAAATCATCATTAAAAACAGAAGAAGATAAAGAATTAGTAAAAAGTGAAATAGATATAATGAAATTATGTCATCATCCAAACATAGTAAAATTATTAGATCATTTTGAAAATAGTGAATATATTTATATAGTAATGGAATATATATCAGGAGGAACATTAAGTCAATATATAAAAAAGCATTTTTTTAATTTTTCAGAAAGTCAAACTGCAAATATAATAAAACAAATAGCAAATGGAATAAAATATTTACATAATTATGGTATAGTTCATAGAGATTTAAAAACAGATAATATTATGTTAACAAAAAATAATGATAATGGAATAATAAAAATAATGGATTTTGGTTTAAGTAAAATTGTAGGACCAAAAGAAGGTTTAATTGAAGGTTATGGTACTTTAAGTTATGTTGCTCCTGAAGTTTTATTAAGAGAACCTTATAATAAAGAAATTGATATTTGGAGTTTAGGTATTATTTTATATTATATGTTATGTGGTCATTTCCCTTTTCAAGGTAAGAGAGAAGATATTATTGCTAAAAAAATTGTTTATCAACCTTTAGAATTTGATGAAGAAGAATGGGAAAATAGAAGTAAAAAAGTTATTGATTTAATTGAAAAAAGTTTAGAAAAAAAACCTAATAAAAGAATTAGTATTGAAGAATTTTTAAAACATCCTTGGTTTAAGAAAAATGTTAAACAAAAGTTGTCACTTTAGTTTTTTTTAATTTTTTTTGTAATGTATTATTATTGGTTTTATTTGTTTTATAAGTGTATATTTTTTGAAAAAACTATTGGTTTGAGTCTTTTAAAAGGATTTTTGAGTTTGATTAATTTTTATAAATTTTTTAAGTTTTTTAATTGTTAATTTTGATGTGTTTTAAAATTTAAATGATATTATTGAGAGTTAAATGTTATTAAAATAGACATATATAAAGAATCTTTTTTATTTTGAAGAATTTTATCAGGATATTATTTTTGTTTTGATATAAATAATTAATAATAATATTTATAAATAATAATTAAAATATTTCAAAAATTTAATTTATGTAAAAATTATTATATTAAGATATCATTCTTATTCATTAATTATTGTTTTTATATTTTTTTCAAGAAAAATTCAAATATAAGATATTCTCAATGAAAAATATAAAATATATATGATAAGAATTTATAAAATAAAAAATAGAAATAATTGTTTTTTCAAAATTTGACAAAATAATAATAATAAAACATGAATTGAATTAAAAAATAAATTTAATAATGAAATTGAAATATCTTTTTCTTCAGATAAATATATAGAAATGAATATAAAATGGAAGAATAAAGTAAATTCAATAAAATTTTTTGTCAAATTATTTAAACATTAATATTGAATGAGTTATTTTAATAGGAAATAATTATTATGGTTATGAATGATTGAAATTGAAGATTTTTAGGAATATTAATTATAAATAATAGTATTGATATTTAAAAAATGGGATTTCATTTTAAAATTTAATGATAAAAAGTAGTTCTCAAAGATGGTTTAGAAAATTATTTTTAATTATTTATTATGATAATTTTTAGTTAAATTATTTAATTTATTATGGAAAATTTTTTCATAATATTATTTTTTATTTCAATTTAAATAAATTTTATTCATAAGAATTTTAGTTTTTAAAAAATGGGAAATAATTTCACTAAAGAATGTTTAATTAAATGTAATTGTGAAAATCAGACAAAAGAAAAGAAAATCGAAATAAATCCTTTTATTATTCCAAATAAAAATGAAAAAATAATAAATGATAATAATTCTACATATTTCACTTCGAATGAATTAAATCTAACAAAAAATAAAAAATCTCCAAAAAAAAATATTCTAAAGAATAATAATTCTCCTCAAATTTCAAAACTAAATGAATCAAGTTTACATGAAAAAAAAGATAAGGTAACTTTTTTTTTATCAAATAGATTAGGAAAAAATTTTATGACTTTATTAAAAGAAATAAATTTTTCACTGCAAATTATTAAAAAAATAAATAAAATAAATTCTTCATATTTTAATTCTTTTAGTTCTGATTTTCAAAGTGAACAATCTGATTGTTTAAGCAATAGTTTAATCAGTATTTCAGCTTCTTCAAATAATAATAATACTAAAGGAAAAAATTGGAAAAAAATTGATCCAGTATACGAAAATCTGTCTAAATTTAAAAATATTTTTTTTATTCCTATTATTTCTTTAAATGGTCAAATTAAAAATTATTTTGAAGTTTGTAAAAATGATTTAAATGATAATCTTATTTTTATAAATTTTTCTATATATTTAAATTATTTTGACTTATTTTTTAATTATTTGGTAAATTTATTGTCAAATTTAAATTATGATAATTATAAGGAAATTTTTATAAATAAAATTGATTATTTTGAAGATATAGAAAAAATAGGAGTTATTTTTTATCCAAGTGAAAATTATTGTTCTTTATGTTTTATAAATATTAATAATGAAATTTATGAAAAATTCATTAATAAAGATTATTTATTAGGAAATAACTTAGAAGATAATAAATATTTTATAAAAGAATCTTTAATAATTAATTTTTATTCTAAATTTTCTCCTAATAATGTAAAATATGAAATCACTTATAAAATTGTATCTTTGAAGAATAAAGAAATTATAGATTATTTATTATCTTTTATTATTAATTTAAAACATGAAAACAATAATATTAAGCTTATTGAAAATTTAAAAGAAACTCAAGAATTATATATGAAAAATATTCATTTAATTCATTCAATATCATTAAATTTTAAGGATAATAATTCAAAAAAGTTAGAAATTAATTCAATAAAAATAAAAATGAAAACTAAGCATGATTTAATAATTAAAAGAAATAATTCAAGTTATTTGAAAACTTTTAATAAATTAAATTTAAATAATAATAATTTTAATAATCGTTCTTTTTCTAATAGTAATAATTTCATAAAAAATCAAATTATAAAAATCAATTCAAATTTTTCAAAAGCAAAATTTATTATAATAAATGTAAATTCTAAAAAAATAAATATTTCTTATGAATATTCTTTTCTTTAAGTGAATAATATAATAATTATTTTATATTTATTATAAATAAATAAATTAACATCAAATAAATTAACTTTTTATTTTTATTTAATAAATAAACTTATTTAAATTTTCATTTAAAATTTTATTGGGGATTGGGGATTGGGGATTGGG
>JAJJKW010002204.1:0-11245 GCA_023805745.1 Isotricha sp. YL-2021b | reverse complement strand
ACATAACTGTTTCCTTTTCACTAAAAATCTAAAACCAAGCACCGTAATAATTTTATACTCGTTCGTTCTTGATTTTCTTATTGAAAATATTTTTTCTAAAAATTTTGGTGCTTTTTCATCAGACAAATATCTTAAAATTATTGTTTGTAGTTTTCTATCATCTGTTAAAAAATCAAGCATATTTTGTCTTATTTTTCTATCGCAAAAACACATAAGTTCTTTTTTTGTTTTTGTTATATTATTTGCGTGTATCCTATATTCAATTAAGGGTTTGTCTAGGTTTGCAAAAGAAAGACGTGTTATTGCTCTTGACCAAAATTCATAATCTTCGGCTATTAAAAAATTCAAATTATATTTTAGATTATGTTTCTCGATTTTATCTTTTCTCATCATAATTGTGTTATTTGCCATACAGCAACCCCATAGAAAGTTAAACAATTTTGGTCTAAAAGGATATGCATATATTTCGTTCTGAGGAATCAATTTAAGAGATGATCCAAGAATATCGACATCTTTATTTTTATCCATATATTCAACTTGAATTTTTAATCTCTCAGGCACAGATATATCATCAGAATCCATATATGCAATATATTCACCATTTGCTAAATCAAGCAGTTTATTTCTTGTTGCAGGAAGTCCTAAATTTTCTTCATTCTTAAAATACTTTATTCTTTCATCTTTATACGATAAAACAACCTCTTCCACATTATTTGTCGATCCGTCATTCAAAATAATAAATTCAAAATCACTAAATGTCTGATTAAGAATACTTTCAATCGCCTCTCTTAAATATTCTTCCTTCGTATTATACACAGGCATTACGACTGATATTTTGGGTGAGTGTGCAGACATTTTTCTCCTTAACATTAAGTTTTGTAACGACTTTTTAAATCAATGTTCTCGTTCAAGAACACATGTTCTCATATTAGAACAATAATAAAAATTATGCAAGAGGAAAAAGAAAAACTTCAGCGAGCTTTGGGAATAGTGGTAAAGAAATATCGCGCACGTTTCTCGATTAATAAACTCGCTAATGAGATTGAACTTAGTAAATCTGTTTGGTCAGACCTTGAAAGGGGCAAAAAAGACATTCAGTTCACAACGTTTTGGCGGATAGCGGAAGCTCTTAATGTTCCGCCCATTGTTTTGATTATGGAAATACAAGACGAATTAGGAAAAGATTTTTCGTTTATTGAAGGCTCAGAATCGCAAGAAAAAAGATTGCAAGCATAGAAGGATAAAAATTTGAATATCTGTTGTTTATATAATTATTTATATAAACTAACAACTATTTAAAATTGTTACAAAACTTTATAATATACGTTAAAAATATAGATATTACTGATAAATTATAAATATTGTTAATTATAAATATCTATAAATATAAAAAAACAATTATATAAAAATACACTAAAAATACATGATTTTTCCATTTATTGCTTGCATTTACAAATTTACCATGCATAATTGATGTAACGTAGCATTTAAGAAAAGGAATGAAATGTCTAAAGATGTAATCGAATTTGAAGGTAAAATACTTGAATCATTGCCAAACGCAATGTTTAGAGTTGAACTTGAAAACGGACATGAAATTCTTGCTCATATCTCAGGTAAAATCAGAAAAAATTTCATAAGAATATTACCGGGTGATATGGTGAAAGTTGAAATGACCCCATACGACTTATCACGCGGAAGAATTACATACAGACTTAAATAATAACGAATAAAGGAAAATAAAAATGAAAGTCAGAGCATCAGTAAAGAAAATGTGTAAAGACTGCCAAATTATTAAAAGACGCGGCAGAGTTACAGTTGTGTGCAAACACCCTAAGCATAAGCAAAGACAGGGCTAGGCTCACGGCACAAAATCAAGCAAACTAAAAGGAGAAAATACTAAATGGCAAGATTGGCTGGGGTTGATTTACCCCGTAATAAAAGAATGATTATAGCATTAACCTATATCTACGGTATAGGACCAACAAGAAGTGCAAAAATCTTAGCAGCATCTAATATCTCACCTGATTTAAGAACAGACGATTTAACAGATGATGATATTAAAAAATTGAGAGACGAAATCGCTCATTACACAATTGAAGGTGATTTAAAACGCGAAGAATCACTTAACATCAAACGTTTAAGCGAAATCGGTTCATACAGAGGTCTTCGTCACAGAAGAAAATTACCAGTTAGAGGTCAAAGAACAAAAACTAACGCAAGAACAAGACGTGGTAAAAAATCAGGACCTATCGCTAACAAGAAAAAAGTTTAATAAGTAACATTAAAGGAATAAAATAATGGCTAAACCAACAACAAAAACTAAAAAGAAAGAAAGAAAGAACGTATTACAAGGTACTGTTTATATTCAAAGTACTTTCAATAATACGATTGTTACTTCAACAGATTCTCAAGGAAACGCTGTTGCTTGGGCATCAGCAGGTGTTTGCGGTTTTAAAGGTGCAAGAAAAGGAACTCCTTTTGCAGCACAATCCGCAGCAGAATTGGTTGCAAAAAAATCAATTGACCAAGGTATGAAAAAAGTTGAAGTTTACATTAAAGGACCCGGTTCAGGTCGAGAAACCGCTATAAGAGCAATTCAAGGTGCAGGTCTTGAAATTACATTAATTAAAGATGTAACTCCTATACCTCACAATGGTTGCCGTCCTCCAAAGAAACGCAGAGTATAATAACTAAAAGGAAATAAAAAATGGCAAGATATACAGGACCAACAAATAAATTATACAGAAACTACGGTGTAAAAGATTTATCAAACCGCAAGCTTGTAACATCTATGAGAACAACTCAATCGGGTCAACATGGTGCAGCAAGAAAAAAACCTTCTGAATATGCTCTTCACTTAAAAGAAAAGCAAAAAATCAGAATGACTTATTTAGTAAACGAAAAACAATTTGCTAAATATTATAATACTGCATCAAGAAAAACCGGCGTTACAGGTACAATCCTATTGCAAATACTTGAATCAAGACTTGATAACGTAATATTCAGAGCAGGTTTTGCAATTACACGTAAACAATCAAGACAAATGGTTAACCACGGACATTTCTTGGTTAACGGCAAAAAAGTTGATATCCCTTCTTATCTATTAAAAGAAGGCGATGTTATCACAGTAAAAACAAGAAGTGAAAAATTCATTACTTCAGTTCAAGAATCAATTGATATGGCATTAACATATGCTTGGATTACAGTTGACAAGAAAGAACTTAAAGTAACGTTCGATAGAATTCCAGCTAGAGAAGAAATCGATCCTGAATTCAAAGAACAACTTGTAATTGAGTATTATTCAAAATAGAGTGATTGGAGAAAAATCAATATGGAACTTAAAATTAAAAATGTTACAACAACAACTGGCTCTGACGGTTCTCAATATGGTAAATTCGTTATCGAACCATTGGAAAAAGGTTTTGGTGCTACAATAGGTAACTCTTTAAGAAGAGTTTTGTTATCAAGCCTTGAAGGCGCAGCCGTTACATCAGTTAGAATTGAAGGTATTTCTCACGAATATACATCAATCCCCGGTGTTGTTGAAGACGCAATTGATATAATGTTAAACCTAAAGGGTCTGGTTGTTAAATCTGAAAGTAAAGATATTCAACACTTAAGAATAGATGCAACAACTCCCGGTCCGGTTTTAGGTTCAGATATTAAACTTCCTGCAGGCGTTAAAGTAATCAACCCTGATTGCTTAATTTGTACTCTTGCAGAAGGTGGTTCATTCCACGCTGATATCGTTGTAGAAACAGGAAAAGGCTACATCAGCCAAGACGTATTGAAAAACCCAAAAAGCGGTTATCCAATCGATATGTTACCAATTGACGCTTTATTCTTACCTATTAAAAGAGTAAGTTATGTAGTTGAACCTGCACGTGTTGGCGAAGATTTGAACTATGATAAATTGACTATTGAAATTTGGTCAAACGGTTCAATAGAAGTTAACCAAGCATTAAGCCAAGCATCAGAATTATTAATAGACCACTTCAAACAAATTACTGATATGGTTAACAGAAGTTCAAACGCAATTGAAGAAGAATTGATTGAAGATACTCCTAAGAAAGAAGAAGTTGCAACAACTTATACAATAGAAGATCTTGAACTTTCAGTTCGTGCTTATAACTGCTTAAAGAGAGCAAGCATAAACTCTATGGCAGAACTTCTTAAAAAATCTGAACACGATTTATTAAACATTAAGAATTTCGGTAAAAAATCGTCTGACGAAGTAATTGAAAAATTACACGAAGTAGGTTTGGATCTTCAACCAAATCCAGAAGGTATCGACGATTTAGAATTGATATAAAAACAATAAGGAAATAATAAAATGAGACACCAATGCAAAAAAAATACACTAGGAAAAGCAGCTGACCAAAGAAAAGCTTTACTTCGCTCTTTGGCAACAGAACTTTTCACGCATGGCGAAATCACAACAACAATGACAAGAGCAAAGGCGCTAGCTCCTTACGCTGAGCATGTTGTAACGTTAGCTAAAAAAGGTGATTTAGCAGCAAGAAGACAAGCAGGCAAATATATTTTCGATAAAGAACTTTCAAGTTATATCGATCTTGAATCTGGTGAAATATTTGATACTATGCCAGAAGGAAAGAAACTTCCTAAAACTACAGTTCTTAGAAAAATATTCTGCACCGTAGGTAAAAAATACGCTACAAGAAACGGTGGATACACAAAAATTTATAGACAAGTTCCTCGTCGTGGCGACAATGCAGAAATGGCATTAATTCAGTTAACATAATGCCAAGATACAAAATAACTATCCAATATCTTGGGCAAAATTTCAAAGGAAGCCAAAAGCAACTTAAAGAAAGAACTGTTCAAGATGAGCTTGAAAAAGCACTCAGCACTTTGACACAACAAAAAATAAGCACAATCTTTTCGGGCCGCACTGATTCGGGCGTGAGCGCAAAAGGGCAAGTTGTGCATTTTGATTATGAAGGTAATATTGCTCTTTATAATCTAAATTGCGTTTTGCCTAACGACATTAGAGTTATAAAACTCACAACAGTCAACAAAAAGTTTCACGCACAGATGAGCGCAAAAGCAAGACATTATCAGTATAAAATCAATAATTCAGAAGTTGAAGATATATTTGATACATGCACTTTTCATTACAGGCACAAACTGGACCTTAAAAGAATAAACGAAGCTCTCTCTTATATAATCGGAGAACACGACTTCAGTGCTTTTAAATCATCTTCCGATAATCCCGCAAAGGTTTGTACAATATATAAAGCTGAAGCAAAAAAAGTCGGAAGTGTAATAAAAATTGATATTATAGGGAATAGATTTCTTTATAATATGGTAAGAACAATAATAGGAACTCTTTTAATGATTGAAAAAGATAACCTTCCACCCGCTAGAATGAAGGAAATCTTAAATTCAAAAAAAAGAGAACTTGCAGGCTCCGTTATAAGCCCGGTTGGTCTTACACTCGTGAAAGTAGAATACAAAAACAAATACTAATTAAGAAAGGCAAGATAAATGAAAACATTTAGCGCAAAACCTCTTGAAGTTGAAAGAAAGTGGTATGTGATTGATGCAGACGGTCAAACACTTGGCCGCGTTGCTGTTGCTGCTGCAAACTTGCTAAGAGGTAAGCATAAACCACAATATACACCGCATGTTGATACAGGCGATTTCGTTATTATTGTAAATGCAGATAAAATCACTGTTTCAGGTAAAAAAGAAACAGATAAAATATATTATCACCACACAGGTTACCCAGGAGGACTTAGATCAGCATCATTTAAAGAAATGATGGAAAAAGCACCTACAAGAGCGCTTGAAAAAGCAGTTAAAGGAATGTTGCCTCACAATACTTTAGGTGACAGTCAATTCCAAAAACTTAAAGTTTATGCAGGCAGCGAACATCCTCACGAAGCACAAAAACCGGTTGCCTATGAAATAAAAGGAGCAAATAAATAATGGCTAAAGAAGAAAACAAAAACGAAATAATGACAACAGGAAGAAGAAAATGTGCAATTGCAATTGCAAAAGTTGTTCCTGGAAAAGGCAGAGTTTATGTTAACGGTAAAACTCTTAAAAATTACTTAGGCAATCGCCCAACACTTGAAATGATGATTTATCATCCTCTTGTTTTAACAGATAACCAAGATAAATATGATGTAAGAGTAAAAGCAGTTGGCGGCGGTGTTAGTGCTCAGGCTGGTGCTATAAGACACGCAATTTCAAGAGCGCTTCTTGAAGCAAATGAAGAAAATAAAGCAGTTTTGAAGCAAGAAGGTCTTTTAACCCGTGATTCAAGAATTAAAGAACGTAAGAAATACGGTAGAAAAAGAGCAAGAAAACGCTTCCAATTCTCAAAAAGATAATTTTCCAATCATACAAAAGAAAAACGAGCCTTATGGCTCGTTTTTTATATTATATATTGCTAAATTCAGAATTAATTTCGGCAGGATAATAAAAGATACTAAGCTACTAAGGCACCTGTTTGTCGAAATCTTTGATTTCGTAACAAACTGGGTCCTCGCAGAGTGGCACTAAGAAAATCGCCAATTTGCCTTACCTCTCAGAAAACGCAACATTGAGTTGTCTTTTCTTCGGCAGAGTGCAGTCAAATTCGGCAGGGTAGATTTTGGCAGGCATTGTAAGCATAACATTGGCAATAATAGGAGTAGTTGCAGCACTTGCAATTCCATCAGTTATAACAAACTATAAAGCTAAAGCATTAGAAACGCAAAACAATAAAGCATAAACAGTATTAACAAACGGATTTAAACTATTATTATCGCAAGATGGAGTAACAACCCTCAGAGACAGTAAAATACTAAACTGTAATGATAATGACAAATCATGTTTATCAACTTATATAAAAAAGACATTTAACGTAATTACAGATAGTAATGAATAACTGTTTACGATGCTTATTGTATTAAAAAATCGGCCCTTATTTCTAGGAGCAGATTTTTTATTCTTTTATTTCGTTGCCTTCGTAGTCAAAATGTTTTTCTTTAACAACTTCTTTGTTGTTTGAATCAAGTTCCCAAGTGTAGTACGTTACAACTTTGTCGTTAGGATCAACAACAATCCCTCTGCCGCTTACTGGTTTGCCATTTTTAAAATCATCATAATGTACCTCAATATCGCCAGTTTTATATTTTAAAACACCATATCCTCCAGTTTGAACTCCATTTTCATCAAATGTTTCAACGCATTCGTTTGTTCCTTCACCATTAGGCAAGGTCTCTTTTCTTGTAGAGTGATTTTTAAACATATCTGATACCTTAGAAAGCGTGTTTGGTATTTCGTCAGGCATTTTATCCATGTTATCGGAAAATTTGCTTATAACGTCTTGTGCGTTGTCTGGAAGGCCTTCATATTTTTTGTTGTCTTGCTTAGAATCAAATATGCTCTTAAAGAAATTACCTATTCCTTCCATAATGTCTTTAAAAAAGTCAAATATGTTGGCTTTGTTCTCTGTTTTTTGTTCCTGAAAGGAGACAGAACATAATTTATTTTCTTCATATTCCTGATAATTATTGTTTTTGTTTGAGTATTGAACATTTACATTGTTATTATTTCCTGTATTTTGAGTTTTGTTTACAGAAATAATATTTTTGAGATTGTTAATGAAATTTATGTTCATTCTTGTTCCTTTAAAAATTACTACTTTTTTGTTAACGACATTTTTTTAAAAAACTTTAAAAACGCATTAAAAAAACAGCCCTTATCTCTAAGAGCTGTTTTTGTATTTTGTTTAATTGGACTACGCGATGATTTTATCTACAACGCCTGCGCCAACTGTTCTGCCGCCTTCACGGATAGCGAATCTCATACCTTCTTCGATAGCAACCGGAGCGATGAGTTCAACTTCCATAACAACGTTATCACCAGGCATAACCATTTCGCCTTGGAATTTGATTGAACCTGTAACGTCTGTTGTTCTAACGTAGAATTGAGGTCTGTAACCAGGGAAGAATGGAGTGTGACGTCCGCCTTCTTCTTTTTTCAATACGTAAACGTTAGCAGTGAATTTTGTGTGTGGGTGGATTGAACCAGGTTTAGCCAAAACTTGACCACGTTCAATGTCAGTTTTATCAATACCACGAAGTAAAGCACCGATGTTATCACCTGCTTGACCTTGGTCTAATGATTTTCTGAACATTTCAACACCTGTTACAGTTGTTTTCTTAGTTTCTTTGAAACCAACGATTTCAACTTCGTCACCAACTTTAACGATACCACGTTCAACTCTACCTGTAGCAACTGTACCACGACCTGTGATAGAGAATACGTCTTCAACAGGCATCAAGAATGGTTTGTCTAAATCACGTTCAGGAGTTGGGATGTAGCTGTCAATTGCATCCATAAGTTCCCAAATTTTGTCAACCCATTCATTTTCGCCTCTTGCAATTTTCGGATTAGCTTGAACAGCTTCCAAAGCTTTAAGAGCTGAACCTCTAATAAATGGTGTGTTGTCACCGTCAAATTCATATTTGTTAAGGTCTTCTCTAAGTTCCATTTCAACTAGGTCTAGTAACTCAGGATCGTCAACCATATCGCATTTATTTAAGAATACAACCAATTTTGGTACACCAACTTGTTTTGCTAACAAGATGTGTTCTTTTGTTTGAGGCATTGAACCATCTGTAGCTGCAACAACTAGGATTGCACCGTCCATTTGAGCTGCACCTGTAATCATGTTTTTAACGTAGTCAGCGTGGCCGGGGCAGTCAACGTGTGCATAGTGACGTGCATCTGTTTCATATTCAACGTGTGCTGTTGAAATAGTGATACCACGAGCTTTTTCTTCAGGAGCTGCGTCGATTTCGTCGAATTTTTTAGCTTCAGCTTTACCTGCAGCAGCCATACAACCGGTAATTGCCGCTGTTAATGTTGTTTTACCGTGGTCAACGTGACCAACTGTACCAACGTTAACGTGTGGCTTGGTTCTTTCAAATTTTTCTCTTGCCATAAGAATTTTTCTCCTTTTTGTATTTTGTTTTATTTGTTTTTATTTGATTGTCATTATTATATCATGTTTTTTAAAATTAAACATCTTTGAAACCAACTGCTATTTTTGTTAGAGTTTTTGCCCTTGACGAGAACTTTGCAACTTGTTTGCAAACGCAAGACTTTGCATCTTGTTCAAGTCGTGTGGTGTATCAGGTTTTATCAAGGTATTTGCCCTTGACGAGACTTGAACTCGTGGCCTCTCCCTTACCAAGGGAGTGCGCTACCACTGCGCCACAAGGGCATAATATTTTAAAAGTGGTGGGCAGGGGTGGATTCGAACCACCGTAGTCGTTAGACGGCAGATTTACAGTCTGCTCCCTTTAGCCACTCGGGCACCTACCCTTGATATTTAATTTTTAATGTTCGATTATTGTAAATATTGCCGGGTATGCGCTCCGAGTGGCGGGCTTTATCATCTGTCTTGTCCTCGAAAAACGTGACATTTAGTCACCTTTTTCTTCGGTCTTTATCCCTACGGTCTTACTCGTGACCTACCCTTGATATTTAATTTTTAATGTACGATTTAATCTTATCGGGCATGTATTTTAAATAATAAAAACGCAAACCCCTTTTGCTAAGCAAAATGCCGATGGAGGGAATCGAACCCCCAACCTACGGTTTACAAAACCGTTGCTCTACCATTGAGCCACATCGGCATTTTGTGAGTAGTAATATAATAATATTAAGGACATGGCAAACTGTCAAGTAAAATATTACCAAAACAAGTTTTTTCAACCATACGGATTATATTATTTCGCCTGTAAGATACCACCTATAAGCCTTTTTGATACCTTCTTTCAAAGGAATTTTCGGTTCCCAGCCAAGAGATTTTATTTTTGTTGCGTCCATCATTTTTCTTGGAGTTCCGTTTGGTTTTGTTTTGTCGTATTCAATTTTGCCTTTGAATCCTACAACATCTCTTACCATTTCAAATAAGTCTTTTAGTTGAATATCATCACCTTTTGTTATGTTTACAAGTTCGCCTATTTCGTCATAATCTTTGTTTTGCATTAGATAAAAACATGCATCTGCAAGGTCTTCGGAACACATCATTTCGCGATATACCGAGCCGTCTCCCCAAACAACAGCTTTATCTTTGTATGCACCGATTTGCGCTAAAATTTCTTCAATATTGTTGTCGTTTAGTTTTTCGTCTAAGCCCCAGCCTAATTTAAATCTTTTTAAATCTCTTTTGATTTCGTCCATATTGCCTTCTTCAAGCATTTTTGCAAGGTGAAATCTGCGCATCAGCATAGGAAGAAGGTGTGCTGTTTCCATATTGAAATTATCTCCCACACCATATTGGTTAGTTGGCATTACAGAAATAAAATTAGTTCCATATTGTTGATTATAATATCTACACAATTTTATGGCTGAAATTTTAGCTAAAGCGTACGCTTCATTTGTTTTTTCAAGTTCAGAAGTTAAAAGACAATCTTCTTTCATAGGTTGAGGTGCAAGTCTTGGGTAAATGCAGCTTGAACCTAGGTTTAATAGTTTTTTAACCCCATTTTTATAACTTGCGTGAATAACGTTTGCTGCAATCATTATGTTTTGATAAATAAATTCAGCAGGATAGGTGCTATTTGCCATAATTCCGCCCACTTTTGCAGCGGCTAAAATTACATAATCAGGCTTTTCTTCTTCAAAAAACTTGTCAACACTTGCTTGATTTGTTAAATCAAGATCCTTTAAATCTCTTGTTACTATATTTGTAAAGCCTTCTTTTTGAAGTCTTCTGTAGATAGCACCGCCAACAAGCCCTGTGTGGCCTGCCAAATAAATTTTTTCATTTTTTTCCATTTTTTTACCTCTATTCCTGTGGAACTAAAATTTTATATCCTTTATCTTGTAATGTTTTTGCTTTTTTAGCGCTTTCATAATCCTCTTTAACCATTTCTTTTACAAGAAGAGGTAAATCGTATTTAGGTTTCCAGCCTAATTTTTCTCTTGCTTTTGCGCTATCACCAAGCAATAAATCAACTTCTGCAGGACGGAAATAACGAGGGTCAACTTCAATTAGTGTTTTGCCTGTTGCTTTGTCAATACCTTTTTCGTTGACACCTTCACCAACAAATTCAAGGTCTATACCTAATTCTTCAAATGTCATTTTACAAAAATCTCTGATTGAAGTTGTTGTCCCTGTTGCAAGCACATAATCTTGAGGTTTATCCTGCTGCAAAATTCTCCACATACCTTCTACATAATCTTTTGCATGTCCCCAGTCACGTTTTGAGTTCAA
>JAJJKW010000096.1:0-11247 GCA_023805745.1 Isotricha sp. YL-2021b | reverse complement strand
CCCCAATCCCCAATCCCCATCCCCATTAAAAAATGAATAATTTAAATAATTGTTTTAGATTTATTTTATAAAACAATAACTAAAAAATTTAGATATAACGAATATTTAAACAAAATTTATGATATTTATTTATAATATTACATACAAAAACCAAGGTTCAATATGATTTTTTTCATTTTTTTATAGATTTGCACTTATTTTAATTTTCCTTTTTATATTATAATTGGTTCCTTAAAATTTCCAATTTATGATATTCTATAAATTATCTTCTTGTTTTAGTTCCTTTTTTTTTTATTTTTTTATATTATCTTAGTTTTCTTTTAATAATTCATTTTCAAAATCATCATTTATAATTATTTTATTTTTTTATTCTGTTTTATCGAAATATAACTAAAGAAAGTAGAAACTTATCTCACATTCCTCAAATAAAAATTTTGTAAAAATATGTCTATTAATTTAATTATATCAACACCATAAAAATATATAATATAACTTAAAAATAAAAATGAACATATTAATATTAAGCCTATTTAGAAACAACAATAAATAATTTAATAATCCAAATTAGGATTAAAAATTTAGGTAAAATAAGTTATCTGCTCTTTTTTTCTATTTAACTATTACTAAATTGATAAAAAATATTAAAAATGGAAAAAGTAATTGGAAAAAGATAACATTATCTTATATATTTATGTGATTGAATTGATGATTTTTTTTTTTAATAATTTCTTTCAATTTTAAAGTCTTCATTTTCTTTTTATTTCACCCTTAGAATCAAAAGAAAATATATCAGAAAAATATCCATTTATAAAGAAGGGTCAACTTAATGTAATAAAATTTATATGAATTTTATTAAATGGATTAAATTTAAAAAAAAAAATAAATATTTTAATAAATGTACAATGAAGAAGATTTTGAAGGAGAAGAAGACCAAATAATAAACGAAGAATATAAACTTTGGAAATATAATTCTCGTTATTTATACGATACTTTACTGATTGGTGCACTAGAATGGCCATCTCTGACTATATCATTTTTGCCTCAAACAACAGAAAATTCAAACTTAAAAACATATAAAATTCTATTAGGAACTCATGCATCCCAAACAGAACAAAATTATCTTTTAATATGTAATATAAAACTTCCTTCACCAAAAATAACAAAAATAAATAATGAAATAATAGAAAATTCCTATTCAAAAGAATCTATAAATTTATTTCAAAAATTAGAAAATAAAATAGAACTAGAATATAAAATAAATCATCAAAATGAAGTGAATATAGCAAGAGCAATGCCACAAGAGAATTTAAGTAATATTATAGCAACAAAATGTCCAAATGGTGAAATTCACATATTTGATTATTTAAAACATCCAAAAAATCCAATTGATATGCAAGTAAAACCAGAAAAAAAATTATTGGGCCATACAAAAGAAGGTTTTGGTTTAAATTGGAGTATATTAAAAGAAGGTTATTTACTTTCAGGGAGTGATGATCATAGAATTTGTTTATGGGATATTAATTCAAATGATAAAAATAATTTATTAAAAACTTTTGAAGGTCATAAAGGAATTGTTGAAGATGTTAATTTTAATAAAGTTTCTGAAAATATTTTTTCTTCTTGTGGTGATGATAAAAAAATGATGATTTGGGATTTAAGACAAGAACATTCTTCTTTTTGCGTAGAAGCCCATTGTCAAGAAGTGAATTGTGTTGATTTTAATCCATTTAATGAATATTTACTTTTAACTTCTTCAAATGATAAAACTTGTGCTTTGTGGGATTTAAGAAATTTAAAAAGTAAATTACATAGTTTTAAACATCACAAAAATGATGTAATAGGAGTTAAATGGAATCCTAATATAATGAGTTTATTTGCTTCTTTTAGTTCTGATAGAAGAGTAAATATTTGGGATTTAAGTAATATAAATAAAAATTATGATGATGATGGTCCTTCTGAATTATTATTTACTCATGGTGGACACACTTCTAATATCAGTGATTTTGATTGGAATAATAATGAAGAACTTTTATGTATTTCAACAAGTGATGATAATATTATTCAAATTTGGGAAATGGCAAATTATTTGTATTTTAAAGATAATCATGAAGAGGATTGTTAATAATTATTATTTATATTTTATTATTTCAAT
The DNA here is from genome assembly GCA_023805745.1 of Isotricha sp. YL-2021b. NCBI lineage: Eukaryota > Ciliophora > Litostomatea > Vestibuliferida > Isotrichidae > Isotricha > Isotricha sp. YL-2021b. The sequence goes on along the minus strand of JAJJKW010000096.1, from coordinate 9,095 downwards.
AATTATTTATTTTTTAATTTATATTTATTAAACGTATCATTGAATCAGCACATCCATAACATAATATTTTCCCATCCGATGAATAATCACAACAATAAGAAGCAAAATCTATATTATCCATTGAACAAACTTTACTTATTTCTTTCATATTTAAATTTTTATAATCAAATATTCTAAATAAATTCTTATTACTTCCACTTACACAAAAAGTTGAATCCTTCTGGCTAAATCGACAAGAATATAAAAAACTAATATCTTTAATACCATTATTATTATTATTACCACAATTAACATTAACTTGAAAAATAAATGGATTTTTCAACATCCTTAAATCCCATAATTGAATTTGATCTTTTTTTTCCCAAGAAACTGTTAATAAATAATTATCTTTAATATCCATTCCATCACCACAAATATGTGCCCCATATAAAAAATTATTAACTTCTTTACTTCTAATATCATAAAATAAAAGTGTATTATCCCAGCCTCCACTAATTAACATATTACTATTATATTGATTAAATTTAACTGAAAAAATTCTATTGGAATGTTCAGGTAAATTACTTTTTTTACTTTCTAATTGAGATATTAAAGTTTTTGTTCTATCATCATATAATTTAACAACTTTATCATTTCCTCCAGTTGCGAATAAACCACCATCATTAGAATAATCAACACACATTAAAGGATTATTTTTTTCTTCTAATTTTTGTAATATTTTTCCACTTGAAGAATGAATTTCATATATTAATCCATCAGCAGTAACACATAATAATATAGTTTTATTATGTGGTTTCCATCTTAAACAAGTTACTGGGAAGTCTGAAATTTCAGTAAATAATATATTTTTTTTATTTTGATTGTTATTATTTAATTTATATATTCCTAATCTCCCTGTTGAAAAACCACATGCTAAATTATTATTTGTTTCATCAAAACGAAGAGTAAAACATTCTTCATTTGAATCTTGAGAATAATATTTAGAATCTGGAGGAATATAAGGGGGAATTAAATATGAATTTAAAGAATATTTTTTTGAAGGATTTTCTGTTTTAAATTTTATTTCTTCTTCATTTTTTATTTGACCTATTGTTTTTTTTTCTATTGTTTCTGAAATTAATAATTTTTCCTCATCAGTTATTGTTTCTTTTGTTATTATTATTGTTCTATCATCATCAGCTGGAATTTCTGAATTCATTTTTTATATTTTTTAAAATTAATTGTTTTATTTTTTATCTGATATTTTAATTTTATTTATTCTTTTATTTTTCATAATAAAATTTTATTTGGATTTCCTAATAAATAGAAGAAAAAAGTAAATAATATTTTTACATTTATTTTTATTAATAAATTTTTAGATAATTTATTATTTAAATTTATAACAATTAATATTAGTCAGATATGTTTGAAGCAGTAACTCCAAAAAGATCAAACCAAAAGAAAAAAGTATAATAAGTTTCTTCATCCGCTGAGAAAATATTTAACATTAAAAATATATTAACTATTCCTGTAATAAGAATAATAGGATGAACTTTAATAAAAATTCCAATAAAAGATGTAATTAAATAATTTTGAAAGAAAAAACTTGGTTTATCTTCATTAATATGTGAAACTAATACACATATAGAATTTGGTAAGATTACAAAAACAATTACAAGAATATCTGTTAATGAAAAACTATCACTGAAATTATTTTTATTAATTAATTGATATAATACATTTCCAACTGGTTCTAATTTTCCGAAAAGTAAAAATTGAATTTTGGCAAAACCAAATTCATAAAGAAATAAAAATAATTTTGAAATAAATAATTTCCATATTATAACTAAATAAGGATAAATTAGAAAATAAATTAATTTATATTTTCTTTTTTTAATTTTATTTAATTTTTTTTGTTTTACTTTTTTTGTTAAAACTTGTCTATCATCATCTTCATCTTCAATTTGAAATTGAATATAATTAAAAATATAATATATTTTCCTTCCAAATCTATGAAAAGAACTATGAATAAATTGCATTATAAAAAAATAAACAAGGTAAAAAATACAAGAATTATTAATAATAAGAGCTAAAAAACAAAAAATAGAATAAATTACAAAATTTAAAATTTTTTTTAAAGCTTTACTATTTCTTTTATTATGTTTGAGGTCTTCGTTGAAATTAGAAAAAAACTTTATCATTCCATGATAAAATTTTAATTCAATATATGGAGTATAATTTCCATAAAGAATTGGATTATTTGGCCTTGTTTTACTGATATATGGAGCTAAGTCCTCAAAATAATAATTTACATCTTCTTCTGTAACATAAATATTTAGTTTTAAAGAAATTATAATATAAACTATTATATAATTAAATATAAAACATAGGAATAATAAAGAATATATATTGTAGAAATTTTCATAATATATTTGAGGATTATTTTTATATAGCCTAAAAATGAAGTTGATAATTAGCCAAATATCAAATAATATTTTTAAAATAAATACTCTTTCATATATTTTAGTATAAGTTTTACTTAATTTATCTTTTTCCATATAAAAAACTGAAATAATAAAGATTAAAGATAATACCATAGATATACAAACAAAAAAAAAATTATAATAAAATATCTCTTGAAAATTTTTGCTATAATATTCTTCAATATAATACATACCTAAATATTTTATTGCATCAGTGATACATAGAATAAAATATAGTAAAAATCCAATTGTTTCATAAAAAATCCAAAATAAAAAAATTAAAATACAGGCATTTGAAAAAATTATAAAAGTTTTGGATAAATATCCAACAATAATTAATTGAATAATTATTAAGGTAAAAAATATAATTTTTGCTTTTGGAATTTGTTCAGAATAAAATTGTGAATTATAAGTTTTATAAAGGAATTTTACTAATTTTCTAGAAGATAATAAAACAAATACTCCATAATATATAATATCATAATAAGGAAATAAATCATCATATACATGAAAAGATAATTTTTTATTGAAAAATAAATAAAGTAAATAAAATGTATTTATAATATACCCAAAAATTAAAAAGAACAAATGAGATTTAAATACATTAATTTTCAATAATTGTCTATTTTTTACTTCTGCACCTAAAAACTCAGTATTAATATATAATTTTTTAACAAAAATTGAATGAAATCCATTTTCAAGAAAATTAAAAATTAATATTTCTTGATATGATAAATTTTTTGAAAATAATACTAAACCTTTTATAAAGAATATACTATTTATTTCGAATAAAGAACAAACTTTAAAAAAAGTTTCAAATTCAACTAAAATAATTATTAAAGGAACAAAAAAGATAATTGACATTGTAAACTTTAAAATTAACATATCACTTAAACTTCCTAAAAATAATTCTAAATATGATATCATTAAAAAACCAAAAAATATATACCTTACAGAGGCATTTTTTTTATTTAAAATAGAAAAGTAGAATCTTTTTAGTTGGATTAAAATTTTTTTATTATTTTCTTTTAATTCTATTTTCATATCTTTTTTACAGTCATTATCTGTTAACTTTTTAATTTCTTCATCTTCATTTTTCTGAAAGAGAGGAAGCTCAGTTTTTGGCATTTTATGTAAAAAAAATAATTTTAAAATTTAAAATAAATAAATTTTTTTAATTATTAACAAAAATAAAATAGTAATTAAAATTTTTTTAATACCTATTGCAGTATATGCACTATTCAAAATATCGAGAATCCAAATAAAAAAAGTACTTAAAAGTGTAGGAGTTTTTTTTTGAAGAATTATAATTTGATTATTTAAATTATTGCAATAAGAATTAAGAGATGATAAATTACCATATTTTTCACATTTGTTTATTTCATAATCAGTTTTTAAAGAATTTATTATTATTAAATTTTCAGAATTTATTTTCGCTTGAATTGATGAAATATCCAGCATAAAAATTGTTAATATTATTAATATAAATAATAATGGAGTGATTAATATTTTTTTGAATAAATGTAATTTATTTTTGGAACTTGATTGTTGTGTTTTATTTTTTTTTCTTTTTAATTTCTCTTTTTTATAAAAAATTAATGATTTTAAGATTATTTCTCTAAGTTTTAAATTTTTTTTTCTTTTATCTGGATTAATAATATTTATTGAAATGTTTAAAATTGATAATAATTCAATTAAAATTTGGTGATTTTTTGATTTTATTTTATATGGTCTTCCATTTTCACAAATATAAGTTTTAAGTTGTTCTTCAAAAATTATAACTAAAATTTTAGAATTAAATTTGAATTTCATTTAATTAAAATTAAATATTATTATTATTTATTTATAAAGATAAAAATTTTTGGCTCTTTTTAAATTAATATTTCTAATTTAATTTACTTTTAATTATTTTGATTAGTAATTCCTTCCATTAATGTTTTAATTAAATCTATTTCTTCAAAATTTAAATGAAATCTTTCTTTTAAAGCACTTTTAATATAAGAAATATCTTTTTTACTAAATAATTCAAATTTTGATTTTTTAATTGTAATTTCAATAATTTTTTCAAAAATTTCATAATGTTTTCTCAATTTAATAATACCTTGAACAATTAAACTTTGAAAAAAATAAAACATACCACTCTCATTCAAATCCATCAAAGCATATAATTCTTTTGGAAGTTTAAAGATTTCCATTGCTTTATTATTATTTGTACTTAATGAATAACCAAAAGAATCAGGTATTATTATTCCAATATTGTTTAATTTTAATTTTTCAAAGGAATTTAAATTATTATTTATTAAATAATTAAAAAGACAATAAGAAGCTAATTTTTCAATATAATTTTTTTGAGCTTCTTCAAAATTATTAAAAAAGAAATTTCTATAAAAATCATTTATATTTCTATATTTCTTTCTAATTTCATATCTTATTGTTTCAATTGGAATAAAATTTTGTAATGAATTAATTTCTTCTTCTAAACAAAAATAACTTGATAAAGGTATAATTTCTTTTTCATATAATGATAAATTTAATTCTTTTTCTTTTTCAAATATTCTATTGAAAACTATTTTTAATTGATTTATTAAAATAAATCCAGAACTTTCTTCCTTAAAATTTAGATTGAATGTTTTTATTGTTAAAGACTTAAATTTTTTAAAATTACTTGATAATTTAATATAATCTATATTATGTTTTTCAAATTTTTCAAAAGGATTATAAATTAAACTTTCATTATTATTATCTTTTAAACTATGATTAGAATTTATTTTATTTGAATTTTTTATATTAAAAATTTGAATGTTATAATCTTCTTTTTCTTTTAAATCTTCTTCATGAAAAGATTTGTTAGTTAAAAAATCCCAAAACTTGCATTCAGCTATTTTAACACATTCAAAAGTTAAATAAACATCAAAATTGAAAAAATCTATTTCATTGTCTAATTTATGAAAAATAATTTTTGAAAATTCCTGAGAGATATTAAGGATAATTAAACTATTAGAAATATTAAAAGAATCTTCATTTGAAGGGAGAATAAAGCCTCTAAATAAATTTTTAATTTCACAATCAAAAATTCTTTTTATCTGGTTTGCATATTTATATATATTTTGTATTTTATGATTTAATTTTTTAATAATAGATATAAATTCAGATTGAATATCTTCAATTGTTAAATTATCTCTTTGTAATTCTTTTTCTTGTCTTAATTTTCTTATTATTTGAGAAATTTTTCTTGGGATTTCTTGAATTTCTGAATAAAATGATATATTGATTTGATGACATTTATGCAAATATTTATATTTAAACTTATCTTCTGAAAAATTATTATTAAAGAATTTTTCATATCGAAATTTAATTAACTTTTTAAATTTTACTCTTTCTAAAAAATTTTTTATTCTATTTTGATTTGTTGAATTTAACATTATTGAATTAAAAATATAAAAAATTTTTAATGACAACACAGGATTATTTAAAGAAAGATCAAATAAATATTTTTCAAGAGAATATATTTTTTCAGTTTTATTCAAATAAATAAATATTATTTGGGGAAGGTAAAAAATAGCTTTTTCTTTATATTCTTCTTCATATAATTGATTAACTAAAACATCTAATATTGATATTTCATCTTTTGTGTCTAAATAATATAATAATAAATTAATATTAAATATATCTTTTCCAGAAATTAACTCATATAAACTTCCTAAATTATTTTTATTTTCTTTTTTTGCAAAAGAAATTTTTTTACTAATTTTTTTAATTATTTGAATATTATTTATATTATTTTTATTTTTACATATAAATCTAAAATTCTTTTCAGAAGAAATTTTTTTTAATTTGTTTTCCTTTTTTTCGCTAATATAATCATCAAGTGAATATTTTCTATAAATAAATTTATTGTTCATTTATAAATATTTAATTATTTAAAAAATTGAAAAAAAAATAAAATGTCAAAAATTAAAAATTTAAAATTTTTTATTCGTGAATATAAAATATTAAAACAAATAGGAGAGGGATCTTATGCAAGCATTTTTAAGGTTCAAAAGGATAATTCAAATGAAATTTATGTTTTAAAGCAAATTCTAATTACAGAAGAAGATTTAAATGATACACAAAATTTAAAAGATATAAAAAATGAATCATTAATATTATCAAAAATTCATTGTCCTTATATAGTAAAATTTTATGATAGTTTCTTCCATAATAATTCTCTAAATATAATAACTGAATTTTGCGCTTCAGGTGATTTATGTGATTATATTCAAATGTATATTTCTCATAAAAAAAAAATGAGTGAAAAATTAATATGGAAATTATTTATTCAAATTTGTTTAGGTTTATATTATCTTCATAATCATAAAATATTACATAGAGATATTAAAACAAAAAATATTTTTTTAAATGAAGATTTTTCTGTGAAAATTGGTGATTTAGGTATTGCCAAAATATTAGAAAATACAACTTCTTATGCACATACTTTTATAGGAACACCATATTATTTATCTCCTGAATTATGTAAAGATTTACCATATAATGATAAAAGTGATGTTTGGAGTTTAGGATGTGTATTATATGAAATGGTTACATTAAAGCATCCTTTTGAAGGAAAAACTAGAGTTGAAATATATGATAAAATTATAAATGGAAATTATGAGGGGATTGATAAATATTATAGTCTTGAATTAAGAAGAATGATTGATTTACTTTTGATTAAAGATGAAAAAAAAAGACCAAAAATTTCTGAAATTTTAAATCTTGGTGTTATAAAAGAAAAAGCTAAAGAATGTGGGATAAAAATTCCAGAAATTAAAACAAAGAATTATTTGAACAAAAGCAATAATAGTAAAAACTTTTCTGAAAGTAATAATAATTTAAATAGTAATTATAATAATTTTAGTGGGATTAATGAAAATTATCAAAAAAATAATCAAATAAAAATAAAAATTAATAATATTGAAGTTAATTATAATCAAAATAAAAATGATAACAACCAAAATAATAAACATAAAAAAGTTTATGCTCAGAATCAAGGAGAAATTTCAGGAAGAAACTCTTCTAAATTACTTGATATTTCTTCTAAATTAAAACAATCACAAGAAAAAATATTGAATTTATTATCAAAAAGAAAAAGTTCAAGCAAAGAAAACAATCAAAACAGGGAAAATATAAATAATAGTAACTGCAATGATAATAATCAAATTTTATCAAACATGAGTAAAATCCAAATTAATTTAAAAAAAAAAAATAATAACAATCATCAAAGACCAATATCAGGAAATATTTCAAAAAGAAATATACCAATTCAACAAAGAAAAATAGAAGCATTACGAGAAAATAATAATAATAATAGTATTTTAAATAATGAACAAGAACATCATCAAGATATAATTAATGATTGTGGTGGAAATAATAAGATCAAATTAAATAATAATAAAAGTTCAAAACACTTAACAGATGAAAAGGAAAATGAATTAAATATAAGTTTAGATATTTCAAATAATGAATTAAATTCAAAAAATGTTAATATAAATAAAAATAAATATTTAAATATAAAACAAATTCCAATAAATACAGAATATTATGAAGAAAAGAAAAAAACAAATTTACATGAAATTATTCAGAAAATGAGATTCAATCCAATGAAAAAAATTAATAACAAAAATGAAAAAATAAATTTTGAAGATATGTCAATAATTAAAAGAGATTCAAATAATTTTACTTTAACTGAAAATAAAGATATGATACTTTTTAATACTGGACTCTCAGAAAAAAATAATATGAAAATTAATGATGAAAAAGTAAAAGTCTTTAATGCTAATGATACTATAATTAATAAAACTGAATCTCAGTTAAAAAAAGATACAATTAACTTATTAAATTTAAGACAAAAATATTTAAATTTTATAAGTGAATGTAAAGAAATTATGATTGAAATTTCACCAAATACTTTTAAAAATGTTTTGGATTTATATAAAAAAATTGATTCTAATCAAAATGATATTGATAAAATTTATGAAGAAATTCAAATTTATATTAAAGAAACAATATCTGATGATCATGATGAAAATTTATATAAACAATTTAATAAGGCTTTTTTTAATTATGTTTATTATGAAATTGAATTAAAAGATGTTGAAAAAAAAATAGAAAAAAGGAAAAGCAATTCAATGTGGTTTATTAATTCATAATTTATATTATTAAATATAATTGAATTATAAATTTTATTTCTATTGTTTTTATAATATTAAACAAATGATTAATAAATATTAATTTATTTATATTTATAAAATTTTTTATTTAAAAAAATTTAATTTTAAGATTTAAAACTATTAAAATTTGAAAGAATTTACTTTTTTTTATAAAAATATTGCCAAAATATCGAATTTCACAGATATTTTATGTATTTAATTTCTAAATTTTTAAATCTGTTGTCAATATTTTTATCCATTAATTTATTTAATAATTTTTATTTAAATATTTAAATGTTAAATTATTTTAATTTTTTTAAATTTCAGCATAAGATAAATATAAAGATATTTTAAAAGAAATAAATATTTAAAAAATAATTAATTTTGAGTTTAATTTAATATTGTTATATTTTGCTTATTTCATGGGGATTGGGGATTGGGGATTGGG
>JAJJKW010002203.1:0-11294 GCA_023805745.1 Isotricha sp. YL-2021b | reverse complement strand
TAAATAATTTGATATATTTTTCACAGATTTAAATTTTTTTGATTCTTCTTTTTCAATATTTTTATTTTCTTCTTTTTCTTTAATTGCTTTTAATAAATCATTTAAACTTTCTTTTTTTTGTTGTAAAATTTTTTCTTCATTTAATTTTTTCTTTTTTAAATTATTATCATTAAAAACTATTTTCTTTTTATAATAATTTAAATTTTTATCTTGATTATTCATTTTAATTAAAGTTTCTTTTTTACTATCAATTAAAGAAGAAGAAGAAATTTCATTTATTTTTTCTCTATTTTCTTCTGTTATTATAGTAAGTTTATTTTTTAATATATTTTCTTCATTTTTATCATCTTCATTATAATTTGAAGAAGAAGAAGAAAAATAATTTTCATTATCATCATTATTTCCTATTTTATTATTTGAATTTAATTTATTAATTGAAAAATTTTTTAATTTATTTTCTTCTATATTATAATTATTATTATTATATTCTATTTCATTTTCTTCATAAATACTAGAATCATTAATATATTGATTATTATTTTCTAAAGTTTCTTCTTCATAATTATTATTATAATTTATATTTTCTTCTTCTTCAAAATTATTACTTTCTTCTTCATAATTATTATTTCTATTTTTACTTTCTTCACAATCTTCAAAATTTAATTTATCATCAATTAATTTATTTTTTATTTCTTCATTATTATTTTTTGAAATAATTCTTTTAATTGGAATTATAAAATCATTTTTTTTACTATCATCAAAAGTAAATGTTTTTTTGATATAATTATTTTCAATTATATTTTTATTTTTTTTAAAATCACTCATTTTTAAAAAATTATTATTTCCATTAAACATTTTTTTAATACTTTCTTCATTAATAAAATTATCTTTTTGTTTATTTAAATTTTCTTCATTTTTTTTCTCTTTTTCAAATAAATTTATATTTAAACCTAAAGTAGTTGTTGTTTTTATTTTTGAATAATTATAATTATCAAATTCTTTTAAATTTATTAATTTATTATGTTTTAAATTATTATTATTTAAATTATTATCACTTTCAATAATATTATTTTCAGAAATATTGTCTTTATTTAAATCTTTTTTTTTATTTAATTTATTCTTTTCATTTTTTTCTTCTTCTAATTCATTTAATTTATTTGTAAAAAAAATAATTTCTTCATTATTAAAAAAACTATTATTATCATTTAAAACTGCACCATGTTCAATTAAAGAATTATTAAAATTATAATTTGATCTTATTTCATCTGCAATATTATAACAATTTTCTATATCATTTTTTACTTTTATTATTGAATTTGAATTATCATTTATATTATTCTTTTTTATTAATTTTTTTGAAGAATATTTTTTATTTGTATTTATTGTATTTATACTACTTTCATTTATTATATTTTTTGGTTTTTTCTCTGGATAATAATCAATATTTTGAAATATTTGATTAAAAGATTCATTTTTTTCATTTAATGGATTTAATTTTATTGTATCATATATTGATTTTTCTTTTTGATATTCTATTGAATTTAAATTTTGAGAATTTTCTACTCCCATTTTTTATGAAAAAATTATTTAATTTTATTTAATTTTTAATTTTATTGTTTGTATTATTTTTAAAAATAGACTTAATTAATAATTAATTTAATCAAAATTTACTATTATCTTCAAAGATATAATTTTAATAAAGAATATTTAAAATAAAAAAACTAAAAAAGTGAAAATTAAACTTAAAGATAACCAATTACATCCACAGTCAATACTAAAAGATTTATAATAATCATCATCTGAAAGAAAATAAGTGATATAATCTTTTGTAACATATTTTTTATTATAAACATCACAAGAAGTTCTTGTTACTGTTTTACTTGAATCACTTGGGTCCTGGTAAGAATATTCTTCATAACAACAAGAATTACCCCGAATTTTTTCATATTTAGTTAATTAATATTTTGTACAATCTTCTTTTTTTGTTGGCTCTATATCTTCACATCCTTCTTCATCTTCTGTATAAATAATTGAAAATAAGCATCCAAATAATAATAATAATTTTATTGATTTCATTTTTATTTCTATTTTTTAATGAATACTTTTATATGAAATATTTTATTTAACCAAAATAAGTATATGAAGTAAATATTAATTTGAAGATTAAAAAGAAATAATCAAAATAATAATATAGTAATTTATTTTGAAGTATTAATCTTTAAAAATTGAAAAACAAGATGATAAAAAGTTATTTTAATAAAATAAAATAATAAAATTTGTTTTAAAATTAAAATTATGTGAAAATTATAATAAAAATAAGATATGAAAAGATAAAATCAAAAAGAATTATATAGATTTATAATAAATAAATTTTAATAAAAATATCTTTGATTAAAGTTCAAAAAATGAATCTTTCTTTTTAAAATTATACTTAAAATATATTTTTTTTAATTAAAAAAATAATTTTTATAAAATCTCTATAAAATAAATATTATTAAATGAGGTAATTATTAAATCATTTACTAATATTAGACAATAAAATATTTAAAGAATATTATTTAATTAAAAATTATATGAAATCATAATAAATCTTGGTATTTTAAAATTGTTTTTATTTTTTCTTTTTTATTGATAATAAAATCAAAATTAAATAACATTATATTTATAATTATGATAATAATAAAAATAAAATATTATTTTTTATTAAGGGTCTATTAATGAAAAAGTTTATATAAACAAATACAAAGTAAAAATAAATAAAAGTTTGATATTTATTTAATTGATATTATTGATTAAATATATTTCATATTTGTTATTATTTATTCTTTTTATTCTTTTGATTATAAAATATTATCCCAAATAAATTAGTTTTGAATACTTTTATTCTTCAAAAAATATTTTTTCTTAAATGTTTAAATAATCAAAAATTAAAAATAAAATTGTAGAAATAACGAAAATATCAAAAATTCAAGTTTCAATCAAAAATTATTAATGATAAATATAAAAAATCAATTTTTTTTTTTTTTAAATACTAAAAATAGGAATAATTCATAATTTTTAATTAAGAAAAAAATTTAATAATAATTATTTATAATTTAATTTTTACTTATAATATAAATTCATAATAAATAAAATAATAAACATATAAAATTAAAAATAATAAAAAAAAAAGAATATCAAAAAAATATTTTTAAATTATTTTAACTGAATTTTAAAAAAATTAAGAAAGGAATAAAATAGTTTATAAATTTTAATAGAATAATTATTTGAAAATTAAAAAACAGTTAAAAATAAAATATTATTTATCATATATTTATTTCTTTATTTTTTTAATAAAAAATTATTTCTATAATTATTTTTTCCAATTGAAAAAGATAGAAACCCATTAGTTCTACTTATTATTGTTTTATAATTTGGAGAAAGATTTTTAAAAAAAATATTATTTTCAAATTTGTCTTTTTCAAAAAAGTTGGGGTACATACTAAAACTAAAATGATAAAAATTAATTTTTTTTTTATTTGAAGATATTTTATTATGAGATTTAAATGAAATATGTTTTGATTCTATTTCATTAAAATTATAATGTTGAGTAATTTTATCAGAAGAATTAAAATTATAAATTTTATTTTTTATATGATTATTATTTTCATTATTGGAATTATTTGCATTAATTATTATTTTACTATATTTTCTATTTGAAATATTATTATTTATATTATTATTTATATTTTTTTCTTTTAAAGATTCCTTTTTTTCTTGAAGTTGATTAAATGAAAGAGGTTTTAATTTAATTATATTTTTATAATTATCAATTGAAAATATTTTTTCATTTTTATAGAATATATTATTTTTTTTTTTTTCTATTTCTTTCATATAAATATTTGATTTACTTTGTTTAGATGTTTCTGATTCATTATTATTTTGAATAATTAAATTTTTACTATTCATAAAAGGAGAATATATATTATTTTTAACTTTTTCATTTATTTTATCTTTTTTTATTTCTTTTTCATTTTCTTTTATTATATATTTTTTTACCTTTTTTCTTACCATATTATCTAAATTTTCAGAATTATTATAATTTTTCTGGTTAAAAATATATTTTTCATTTTTTTCCTCTTTTATTAAATCTTTATATTCAAATTTTTTCACAATATTTTTTATTTTGTTTTTTTCTTTTTTAATATTATTTTCTTTATTATCTTCATCAATACTATTTTTTTTTTTATTTTTTTTAATCATATTTTCATTACCTACATTATAATAAATATATTCTTTTTTTTCAATTATAGTTTTGAGATGCTCATTTATAATATTATTCAATTTTTCATTATTATAATTATTTTCATTAATTAAATTATTTTCATTATTTTTTCTTTCAATATTTTCTTCATTAATATTAATTTTATTTTTTTCTTTATTTTCTTCATCAATTTTTTCTTTATTTTTTTCATTAATAATTATTTTATTTTTTTCATCATCTATTTCTTTATTTTCTTTATCAATTTTTTCTTTATTTTCTTCATTAATATTAATTTTATTTTCTTCATTAATTTTATTTTTTTCATCAATTTTTTCCTTATTTTCTTCATTAATATTAATTTTATTATTTTCATCATTTTTTTCTTGATTTTCTTCATCAATATTTATTTTCTTTTCTTCATCATTTTTTTCCTTATTTTCTTCATCAATATTAATTTTATTTTCTTCATCATTTTTTTCCTTATTTTCTTCATTAATATTAATTTTCTTTTCTTCATCATTTTTTTCTTCTTTTTCTTCATCAATATGAAATATATTATGTTTCAAATTTTTAATATTTTGATTTTCATTATTTTCTTTTTCTTCAATAACTTGATTAAATTCTTTTTTTTTATCTTCATTTAAATCATCATTTTTTTCAAGTTCATTTATATTATTTTGATTAACATTTTTATTTATATTACTTTTAATCCTATTAATGATATTTTCATTATTATTATAATTATCAATAATATTTTTATTTATAATAATTTTTTCTTTGTTAAATTCCTTGATTAGAATTTTATCTTTATTTTCAGAATAACATATTATATTATTTAAATCATTATTTCCATCAAAAATATTATTATTATCTAGAAATTTATCATTTTGGAAATCTTTACAACAAATCAAAATACATGTAACATTATCAAAACTTTTTCTAGCCATACTAGCTTTTAAAATAAAATCACAAGCTTTTCCACATTTAAAATGAATATTTTCATGATTAAAATATTTAAATACCATAATAACACTTTTTAATATTTCATTATTATTTAATAAATCAAAAATTCCATCGCAACCTAAAACAAAGAAGTCAATATTATCTTTTTCTAAATCAAAAGTATATATTTCTGGAATTGAAACTATTATATTATTATTATTCATATTTTTACTTTCATAATCTCCTATTGTTCTACTAACTGATAATCCTCCTGGATTAATTCTATAAGGTCCTAATAATATTTTATTTTCTTTTTTATTATTTTGAATTGGTATTTTACTTTGATAGACTTTTCCCCCATTTAAGGTTATTCTTTTTTTTTCATTTATTTCATTTGGTTTATGATCTATTGATATTTGATTAAATTTTTTTCCATTATTTGAAGACATTATTATTCTAGAATCACCTAAATTTGCTATATATATTTTATTATTTACTGCTAATAATATTAATGCACATGAACCACTTTTTTCATCATTTAAATTATTCTTAATATTCTTTTGATTATAATTATTATTATTATCCATATTATCATCATTATTATTATTATCTTTGTTTTCATTATAAATATTTTTATTATTATTATTATTATTTTCTTGATTTTTGTCTTTTTTTAAACAATAATTAAATAAAAATTCTTTTTCTGCTTTTTGAAAACCATTCAAAATAGCTTGGGAAACATCATTTGGAAATTGAATATCATTAGTAATATAATTATGTAAATTTTCTTTTAAAAATTCAGCACATTTTTTTCCATTATGACCATCAAAAATGGAAAAATAAGAAACTTTTGGCCATTTTCCCTCAAAATTTTGAGGTTTATTCATATTTAATATAATTGTAATTTTATCTTCATTATAATTTCTAAAATTTCCTTCATGAGAATTAACTGCAAAAGCTTTTATTAAACCAATATTTTTTTTTGAGATTTTACTTGTTTCAAAATTTTTTATTTCATAATTTAATATATCTATTTTTAAAGGTAGATATGCTTCCTTTCCAATAAATTCTTTTATAGTTAAATATTCATTTTCAGAAGAATTTATTGGAATTGATTTTTTGTTTAATAAATTCATTATTAAAGGATTTCTAACTGAATATGATAAATGATATGTTGAATAACTATTTTCTTTTTCTTTAATATTATTTGAATTTATATTATCAATATTTAAAGTCAAATTATTATTATTTGACATTTGTTTTAAAAAGACTTTTTATTTTTTGTTTTTAATTTTTTTTTTTAAATTTATTTTTGAATATTTAATTTATTTTTATTTAATTAAATTAAATAGGTTTCAAATTTTTATAATATTATATATAAAATTCCTTCAACATTTTAATAATATAAATCTTCTCTCGAAAAATAAAAATTTTTATTATCAATATTATTTATATGTAAATTTAATTGACTATTTCTATAAGAAAGAGACTTTCCAATTTTTGGTAAAAAAGAATCAATAGTTTTTTGATTTGTACTATATATACTTTTATTTATTTTTTTTTGAAGAGATAATTTTAAATTTCTTTGGTTTTTTTCAATGTTATTCTTATTTTTAATTAAATTATTATTACTTAATTCAGTTTTATGACTATTATCAATTGAAGAAAAATCAGTAAAAAGTGTTTTATTACTATTATTAATAGTATAATAATTATTTTTTTTATTAAAATTATTATATTTATAAAAAGTAATTTTTGAAATTTGATTATTTTTAAAATATCTCAATTTAGAATCGTGGGATAATACTTTGAATTGCTTATTTTTAAACCGAGATTTTTTTTTTCTTTCTTTAATATAATTTTCACTTGGAGCATTAAAAGTTTGTAATTTATTATCATAGTTATTATCATCAACACTTTTAAATAAATAAGCATTTACAAAATCTGATCTTTTAACTTTTATTATTTCAATTTTTTTTCCTTTATTAAAATCTAAATTACCTATAAATAAATTTATCATTTTTTCTTGTTTTTCCATTTCATCAAATTCATTTTCTTCCTTATTTATACTTTTTTTTCTTCTATAATATTTACCATATTTTTCTTTTTCTAATCTTTCTATTTCTTCTTTTTTTATCCTTTTTAATTCTTTTTTACATATTTTTATATAATATTCTATTATATATTCTGTTTTTTTTTTATATTGAATTGCGATTAAATTACATTTATGCCTTATTAATTTTGCTTTATTTTTTAAATAACATATTTCTAATTCTGAAAAATTATAATTTAAACATTTTTCTTTTTTAAATATTGATTTTTTCAAATTTAAAAAATAATATTGTATATTTTCTTTCATTGCACATTCTTTATTTTTTTCTTTGTAAAATTTATGAAATAATGTTTCCATTTTACAATTGTTATCATATAAAATGATCTCTTTTATATTCCTTAATATATCTATAAAAGCCTCCATATATCTTTCACTTAAAAAAAGTTTAATCCTACTTTTTATAATATCTATCATTTTCATTTTTATTTTCAAACTATAATTTTATATTTTAAGAAATAATCATTTTGAAATTGAAAAAAATATAAAATTTTAAATTTTTATAAGATTATTGGATTTTTCATTAATGAATATTTGAATATATTTAAAAAAAGTTAAAATTAATAAAAATCGAATAAAATAAAAAAATCTAGTGATTAATAGAGATATATACAAGAGAATATTTTAGTTTTTTATGTTTCTGACTTAATTAATTTTTTTTATATTTTTCATGGTTGGATTAAAAAATAATTATTTTTCAAATTTACAAGGGTATTGTCAGACAAAGGGGAAGGACAAATGTGTCTGGAATACTCAATATTTATATTATATAAACAAATATTAAAATATTTTTATTATTTTAATGCTTATTGTTTTTATTATAACACTTTTTATATCATTTTATTTATTATATAAAAAAAAGTTTTTTAAAAAATGAATTAAAAACATGATTGTCTATTTTAATTAAAGAAATTAAATTTTAATTTAAATTATTCATTTAAATAACCTCTCAATAATTTAAAGGAAAAACAGAACTTTTAAAAATCTTTTTTTAAATTCTTTTTGCCATATAAATCTTTTAATTTATCAAATTTATAAGAAAGAATTTTTGTTTTCACATCATTTATTTTCATTATTATTATAATTTATAGTATCAAAAAATATCATAAGAAATCAAAAATTCATTATTAGTGACAAAATTTAGAAATTATTTTTTATCTAATTTATTATAACAATTTTCATAAATATCAGTTAAATTTTTCTTTCTATTTTTCTTGAAAAAGTTTAAATAAATGTATTTAAAATTTCATTTATTTTTTCTTTTTCTTTTTCACTTTTTAATTTCAAAATAATTGAGCAAGACATTAATTCATGTATTTATTAAATAGAAATATTCAAAGGGATTCCAATTTAATAAATATCTTCTTCTACTTTTTTTTCTTTAGATAAATATAAATAATAAAAAAATTAAAAATAGAGAAATAAATATTAAAATTTATTTTTTAAAACCAATGTTTTTTTAAATATTTTCAAAATATTAATTAATAATTAAATCTTTTAAATTTTTATCGATCAAATTCTTAGTTAAGACTTTTTCCCCAGGTTTATCTTCTAAAGCTTTAATAAAAGAATATATAATGTTAGTAAAAATATAATGAAAAATAGAGCAAAAAATAATACAAAAAAAATAAATATAAAATAAATCCATATCATTCTTTGAAACAAAACAATATATTAATATTATAATATAAAAAGCTCCAGTTATTAATAAAGTTAAAGTATAATATCTTGTTACACTTTTATATTTAAGCAAATTGTTATTATTAAAAGATAAAATATTTTTTAATGATAACAATGAAGTAGTGATTATTAATATATGAAAAATTAATCCTAACCATTTATATAAATGATTTGTTATAAAGAGAGTTATTAACAAAAAAAAATTTGAAGTAATACTTATTATATATGAGATTATTATTGAAGTTTTTAAATTTATACATCCATTTTTCTTTTGTTTGTTTGATGATGAGAAATCCATTTTTATTATTTAATAAATTAAAAATATAAAATAATAATATTAAAAATTAATTTTTTATTCATAATTTTCAACTATTTTTTTTAATTTAAATAATGGAATATTTCTTAAAATTCCTATTTTTTTATTCCCAATCATTGAAAGAATTCTTAAATTATATTTATTATTTTCATGATGATTTAATTTTGAATTTGAATTTACAAAATCTAAATTTCTTTTTTCAATTCTTTTATTATAATTTGGTTTTATATTAAAATAATATTTCATTTGATGAAAAGTTTTATATTTTAAGAAGGGTAAATTTTGAATATTTTTTTCTTCTTTATTTTCCTTTTCTAATGATTTATTAAATTCTAAATCCATAAATTTATTTTTTATAATATTTTTATTATAATATTTTTCATTTTCATAATTAATAAAATCATTATTATCATTACATTTACCATTTGAAATATAATCCTCTTTATAAAAATCATTTGAACTTATTGTATGATAATATTCAGTATTATTATAATAATCATTTGTAAAATCTTCTGTATTATAATTTTGGATTGTAATTAAAAAATTATTTTTGTTATTTTTTTTTTTAAAATTTGTCAAAGTTATATTTTTTTTATCATAATAATAATCACTTTCATTTAAGATTACTTTATCTTCATTTGGTTTGAAATTTGTTAAAGTTAAATTTAATTTATTTTTATCCTTGTTATTATTACTGTTATATATACAATTCTTTTCATTATCATTTTTTTCTTTTGTAATATTTTTAATTTTACTTTCATTATCAATTTTTTTTGTTATTAAATTGTTTTGAATTAAATAAAAATATATTTTGATTTGGCATCTTATCCATTCATAAATAATTTCTAAGCTTGGATAAATTAATTTATTATTATTAAAGAAATTTTGAAATTTCCCATTTTTACTTATTTTATTTAATAGCATATTTATTCTTTTAATGTCTAAATTAGAATAATTTACATTTGACATTTTATTTTTTGCATCATATAAATTAAAATTTTCTCTAAAAATGTTCCAATCAAAAAATGCTTGTCCTAATAAATAAGAATAAATTTCTAATAAATTTTTTTCAAAACTTAATAATTTTTTATGTGCTATTATATCTAAAATTTCTTCATTTGAAATTAAATCAATTAAATTTTTTGATTCCTTTATTGAAGATTTATATTCCTCATAATCTATTGGAATTATTTTTGAAAAATTTATTTTTTTAAATTTATCTTTATTATTTAAAAAAGTTATTTCATTATCTATATTATTGGTTCTGTTTAAATTTACTTTTAGCTCCCTATATTTTTTCGTGTTTATTATTATTGTTGGAAAAGATTTTTTATTTTTTTTTAACTCTTTTTTTTCGTTTTCTTTTTCAAAATTTATATTTTTCACATTTTGATTTATTATCATTTTTTATAAAAATAAATATCATTTTCAAATATTAAAGTTATAATTATTTATTTTATCAATTTTTTCATTAATAAATTGATTAATCAAAAATGATATAATTTAGAATATTAAATTTAAATGTATTAATTATATAATTGTAATAATGGTGTAATCATTTTTTATCTTTAGAATTTTTCATTTTTTCCTCCTTTATAAATATTTATTTTTCAAGTTATTTTTAATATTTTATTAAAAAATAATTATTTATTTTCTTTCTCATTAATTTTTCCATCTTTTTTGTTTGAAAATTTTATTTCACTTTTATACTTTATTCTTCTTTTTGATTTATTTTCATGTATTCTTTAATATTTTCTTCTTCATGATTTTTAAATTTTTTTTAAAATATCATTCTAACAAAATGTACCCTCCAAAAGGATTTTTTTCCTTACATTTATTTATTGATTGTTTAATAAACATAAAATCTTTTTTTCAGATTTAAATAATTTTTTCATAAAAAATGGGAGTAGAAAATTCTCAAAATTTAAATTCAATAGAATATCAAAAAGAAAAATCAATATATGATACAATAAAATTAAATCCATTAAATGAAAAAAATGAAT
>JAJJKW010000690.1:0-11304 GCA_023805745.1 Isotricha sp. YL-2021b | reverse complement strand
ATAAGCCATCATCTTTTCTAAAAGCTTTTGTTTTTCAGGGCTTTGCAAAGCAGAATTATACTATGCTTGATAACCTGAAGTTGGGTTATGGTGGCACTAAATCCGAAATGGAACGGCTTATAGCAGATGCCAATGAATACCGTGCGTCTATAGGTCAATCAGCTGATCTAAGTATTGATAGCTTTGCAGATATCGTACAGGCTATCCAGAGTGTGCAGGAAGCACAACATATAGCCGGGACAACAAGCAAAGAAGCCATGACAACCATTGAGGGAAGCGCAAGGGCAACACAGGCTGCATGGGATAACGTCATAACGGCTATCGGGCGTGGCGAGGGCATAAGTGAAGCATTTAGCGGTCTTGTAAATTCAATATTTGGGGACAAAGAGGGAGAAGGCCTGTTAAATCAGGTCATCCCAAGAATACAGCAGGTGTTTGAGGGGATAGGTACTTTTGTTGAACAGGCAGGCCCTTTATTTGCGGATAAAATACCTGCTCTTATAGATGCTGTATTGCCAACGATTCTTGAATCAGGGGTAACGCTAATAAAGACGCTTGCGGATGGGCTTATTTCGGCATTACCTTTGATTTTTGACACAGGCTTTCAAATAATAATGAGCTTACTTGATGCCATTACAGAGCTACTTCCTAAAGTGGGGGAAATGGCTATGCAAACGTTAGGACAGTTTGCTACAAGCCTTGCGGAAGCTGCACCTACTATTATACCGGATGCAGTAAACGCTATAATTGATACTATTCTTGCACTTTTAGAGAATGTTGATGCTCTTGTAGAGGGTGCTGTTGCATTAGTAACAGGTCTTACAGACGGAATTATAAATGCACTTCCAATACTCATTGAACGACTTCCCGAAATAATTGTGAAAATAATCGAAGCCCTTGTATTAGCCGCACCTCAATTAATGTCGGTTGGTCCTCAGTTGATGCTGTCTTTAGTTGGCGGACTTATTCAGTCGCTCCCTCAGTTGATCACAATGGGTCCGAGATTAGTGGGCGAGTTAGTAACGGCTCTTATACAAGATGCACCTAGAATGATAGAGGGTGGAATCGAACAAGTTAAGAAACTAATTGAAGGTATAGTGCAAATGATCCCCGATCTTTTGACATTACCCGCAGATATAATAACCCAAATGGTAACAGTATTTGTAGAACAGGGGGAACAACTTTTTCAGACAGGTGCGGATTTAGTAGCAAAAATCGGAGAAGGATTTTCCAGTGTAATAGATGAAGCTTTTCAATGGGGCGCAGATCTTATTGATAACTTTATTAGTGGCATACTAGACAATGTTGATGCTTTAATGGATACGGTTAGTGATGTCGCTGATTCTATATCTAGTATGATAGGATTTTCCGAACCAGAAAAAGGACCGCTTTCAGATTTTCATACATATGCCCCGGATATGATGAAATTATTCGCAGAAGGTATTAAGAATAATACTAATCTCATAACGGATCAGATTGAAAAAAGTTTTGATTTTAACGACATTATAAAGGATCAAACAATAGGAGTTGGTGTTAACGGACAAAATTTAACTAACGGAATGAGTGGTGGTTTTGTACAGAATTTAACGATAAATGCACCAACTGAACTTGATCCCTCGGAGATAGCAAGACAGACACGAAACGCAAATAGAGAACTGATGTTACAGTTGAGGATGGCATAATGGCGGCAGATAGAAGTATTACTTGCACAAATCAAGATGGAGATACTATTACTTTTACAGAACGAGATTTTCTGCCTTTTATACTTGTAAAAGTTGATGGTGTCTATGATAGCCGAAATAAAATAAGCATGATGGAAAATACGATGGTCGATGGCGGGATTTTCCAAGGAAGTAATGTCTCATACAGGAATATTGTAATTACCGTTAGAGATATAGCACAAACAAAATCAGGATTAGAGGATGCAGATGTTTACATATCATCGGCGGTTATTAAAGGGAAAACGCTTGAAATACTAAAGGCAGTAACCCCGGAAAGCTCTGTGGGAGGTGCTGATTTTGTAGACCATAGGGGGATGTTGGACAAAGTATTTAAGAGGAATGAATTAGGACATTTGTTATTTAAAGAGGATGAAGAAGAAAGAGCTATCGATTATTATGTGGAGTATGTAAAATCTACAGGAACGCATTCTTCGAGACTTCATACTATTAGTTTAATATGTCCTGATCCTTTCTTTTATGATCCTAATGACCCGAATAATCAATTCTTTTATGATCCTAATGATATTGATATTAATAATGTTGATACTCCTGTTGATGAACTTATTGATAATAATAATAATGATGCTCCTCCTTCTATTAGTGGAAGTCAGTTAGAAACTTTAAATGAAAAAATTAATCCTGATTCTTAAATATGAGTTTTTTAAGTTGTTTTTTATTTTTTGTTATAATTAATAAAAAAAGTTGCTATTAAAGAATTTATTCATTTATTTATTTATTTATTTATTATTTATATTTAAATTGTGATTTTAAGTGGTTTTTTTTTTATAAAATAATATTATTTTGAGATAATTTAAGATTTAAATTAAATTTACAATTAAATATATTCTGAATTTATTAATTTGTAATAAAAATATTTTAATAAAGAAATTAAATTATTCTTAATAATTAATTTCTATCAATTATATCTCAAGACTATATAATGAATATTTAATTTAAATATTGGATTTCTTGATATAAAAAATATTTTCCATTTAAATTTGAATATTTAAAAATAATTTAATTTATATTTCTTAAAAATTTTTTATAAATAACAAAATCAATTATATGAAGATAAAAATTAAAATTAATTTAAAAAATTTTTTTCAATAATTTAAAATGATAATAAATTTTATTTTTATTTTTAAATAGAATTATGGAAATTACTTTAATAAATAAAGAATCTTCATTTAAATTTAATATTTCCCCTTTAATGCCGATTTCATATTTAAGAACTTTAGCAAATAAAACTTTTCATATTCCTGAATATTTAGTTAATTTAACATATAATAATAATGTGATTGAAAAACAAAAAAATGAAATTTCAATAAAAGATTATTTTAATGAAAAATCAAATATTCTTGTTCAAGTTTCAGAAATAAAAACAATATTTAAAAATTTAAATACATTTTCATTAAAATCAAAATTAAAATTAAAAAAACAACTTTTATTCAATGATAATAATAAAACAGTAGAAAATGAAAATACTAATACCGAACATAATATTATTCATCATTATACTTTAAGTTCTATGACTTTTAATAATTTTATATCAGATAATTTAATAAAAGAAAAATGTGAACAATGTCATATAAGAATAATAGAATATTATTGTAGAGATAATAATAAATTTTTATGTAAAAATTGCAAAAATTCAAATAGTCATTTTAATCATAGATCAATTAATTTAGAAAAAGGAAATATTGAACAATGTGGATTTTTATATCAAAAAGAGTTAATTAAAGATTTAAATAATCAAGAAAAAGAAGTAAAAGATATAATAGAAAAAACAAATAATGAAAGAGTAGATGAAAAAATAGAACAAATTTATGATGTTATTGAAAATTTAAATAAATTAGAAAGAGATATTATGGAAAGTTATCCAACTAATCCAGTCAATAATATAGCTAATATTGATTATTCTGAAATTCGAAAAAATATTTTTTCTATTAAAAATAATTTAAAAAAAAAAAATAATCCTTATAGTCTAAAAGATAAAAAGAATTTTTATAAACAATTACACAATGAAGATATTAAATTAGATAATTTCCAAAAAGATATAGATAATATTAAAAAGAAATTTTATATTCAAGATAATATATTTAATATATTAGATTATATATATAATAATTTAAAAGAATTAATTGATTCTTTGCTTTCAACATATAATAATAATAGTTATAATTTAATTTTATTTGAAAAAGAAATTGAAAAAATATTAAAAAAAGCACAAAGAAAATTTAATATAAATAAAAATAATAATGAAGAAGAAATTTCTTCTGAAGAAGAAGAAAAAGAAAAAGAACAATTTGAAAATGAATTAGAAGAAATAATATTTGAAAGTAAAAATGGGAGTAAAAAAAAGAAAAAAAAAGTTGTTTTACCAAAATTAGAAAATCAAAGAAATTTAAATCCTTCTAATAAAGTTTCAGGAAAAGATTTATTATTTAATATTAATATAAGAAGTAGAAGAAGATTATTTTCAAATGGAGGAAATAATCAAAATAATAAATTTAAAACAAAAGACAGTTCTTCAAGTTCTTCTTCTTCTTCTTCTGAAGAAAAATATCATAGATTTATTAAATCTAATATTACTGAAAGAAATAATAGAGAATCTAATATTCAAATTGATTCTGTTTTAATTTCTGATAATAAAGTACCAAAAAGACCAAGAAAAAATTCTATTAGAATGAGTATTTTTACTAAAAATATGAATAAAGTTGATACTTTAACTCAGAAAATTATGAAAGTTAAAAAAAAGAAAAAAAAATATTAATTTTGATTTATTGAAAATATTGTATTTTTTTTTTTGTGAATGAATATTTTATAAATAATGAAAAAATAAATTAATTTGAAAATAATTATACTTTAAAAATAAATTGTTTAATTTTTTTCTTTTTTGAAAAAAATATCAATAATTTAAGAAAAAAATGCACTCTCAAAATAAAAATAATTCAAAATCTTCTAGAAAAAAAAATATTCCTTCATTTATAAGAGAAGAAAATAATGAAAATGATTTTATAAAACAAATGAAAGAAAATGACAAAAAATTAAAAGAATCTCTTCAAATATATAATAATGTATTTAGAAGAAATGAAAATACAAATGTAAATACATTATTAAAATTAAGAAGTATATTAATTAATTGGTTAAAAGACTCTGATCAAGATTTAGTTTATTCAAAATTTATGACAGAAAAAAAAATAAAATATTTATTAAAAAACAAAGAAAAAATGGAAAGTAAAATAAAAGTTTTAGATCATGAATTAAATTATATTTTAAATAAAAAAAATGAATTAGAACAAATTTTAGGTGATTTATATGTTAATTATGATGAAGAGGATTTAAAAAATGATATTAAAAGATATGAAAATTCACATGAAGTTAAAAGTGGAAAACAAAGTAAAACTTTAGAAAAATTATTAGAAATGAAAAAAATGCTTCCTTATGTTATTGAAAATCAAAAAATTAAAGATAACGAAAATAATAAAACGAACGAAAAAAAAGAATTAGAAAGAGTTATTAAAAGTTCAAATCAAACTTTAATTTTTTTAAGTAATTATTATAAGAATATTAAAAGAAAAATGAATGAAATGGGAAATAATAATAATTAATATTATAATATTTTATCAATATTAGTATTCAATATAAAATCTTAAATAAATGTAATAAACCTTAATCATAAATTATATATATATTAAAATAAAAAATAAAAGAATATAAAATTAAAAAAAACATTTTAAACATTATAAATAAATAAATAAAATAAGCTATATTTATATATACAAAAAAAAATAATAATATCATCTTTTTCAAAAACTATAATATATTTAAGTTTTTGAAGTTAATATTCTATAACCATCCCAATTTTTTGGGGCTTGACATTTATGATTTTTAATAAATTCTAAAATAGTTTTTGTAGGACCATCTTTTTTATCTAAATATTTCGCTTTAAGTAAACTTTGATAAGCATCTTCCCAATCACCATCAATATAATCATTAAATCCATCTTCAAAATGAGTATAAAATAAATTACTTTTATTACATTTTAACAATTGTCTTAAACCTTTACTTTGTTTAAAATAAACTTCTCCAATAGTTTTATTTAATTTAACTAGATTATATTTATGCCACAATTTTTTTTTTTTTTTATTATAATAAATTCTTTTTTCTCTTAAATTCATTCTCTCTTTATTATTATTAATTTTTCCAGGTCTAATATTTTTATTAATATCAACAGTATATAAAGAAATAGGTTTTTCACTTCCTTTTAAAGTAACAATATCAATTTTCCTGCATTTTTCTTTCATAAAATCAGATAATAAATTATAAAAATCACCACTTAAAAGAATATCAACTCCATAAATATTTGTTGCAGTTTCTAATCTTGCTGCAATATTAACATTAGGACTTAAATAAGAACAATCTATTTTATAAAATGATCCTATTGCTCCTTCTATTCCCCATCCTGCATGAAGCCCAAATCCCATTTGTACAGAAAATTTAGAACCAAATTTCTTTATTAGGTCTATATCTTTTCTATAATTTAATATTATTCTTGATTTATTTATCTTTTTTATTATACTTAAAAAACTTAATAATGCACTATCTGCTATTTCTGCTTTTTTCTCGTCTATTATTAATAAATTTTTTGAAGAATGATAATCAAAGGTTTTTGAGTTTTTTGATATTTTTGAAGTTTTTGAATTTTTTGGACTATTTTTTGATAATTTTTTTATGTTTTTATCAGTTTTACTATTTTTTACTATTTTTTCTTCATTTTTTTTATCTTTTTTTTCAGTTTTTTTTTCTTTTTCTTCTTTTTTTTTATCTTTTTCTTCCTTTTTTTTATCTTTTTCCTTTTTTTCATCTTTAAATTTCCATGCTAAAAGAAAACTATCACCTAAATTTTTATTAGTTATACCATTAAATTTATCAACAGAAGAATGAACAATATTAGAAATTTGATTAACAAATATCATTATTTTTTCTTGAAAAACTTCATTAATTTCACTAAAATTATGTATATAACAAAAGCCAAAAATTGCTTTTATTTTTTCTCCAGAAAGCATTGGATTTAAACCTTGAGAACTTTGTATATTTTCTTTTAAAATTTCTCCTCCTGCTTCTCCAAAACTTATTGCAATTAATGCAGAAATTCTAATAATTGCATTTTGTATTATTTTTATTTCATGACTTACACTTTCTTTATCTTCTTTTTTTATTCCTGCTTTTTCAACATTATTTTTTAATTCTTCTATTGTTTTTGAATTAACTGGATCTTTTGATACTATATCAATTACTTTTCCTATTTTTTCCAAAGGTTCAAATATTAATTTATTTACATCTCTATTAATATTGATACTGATAATACTATATATAATAATTTACCAATATACATTGAAGAGGATATTCGAGAAAAATTTTTCCTAGATATTACAATTATTGTATTGTTATTTTCTTTTTCATAAATATAACCTATTTCTCTTTTATGATAATGTTTTTTATTATTATCTATTGAATTATTAACATATACAATATTTTCTTTCCATTCTACCCAAATAATATAAAATAAATGAGATGGATTTAAAGAAAAAGTTAAATTAAAATATTCTTTTACTAAAGTTAATCCTTCGTCAACTGTTAAATTACTAAAATATTCTGTTGAATATTCAACTAAAAAATAATAAGAAATTGAATTATAATTGTAATTATCTTCATCAGTGAAAATAGAAACAATAAAAACAAATAAAACAAGAAATATCATTATACGAGAAATACCTTCTGTTATTTTTCTACTTATTCTACTTTGTTGATGTTCTTTAATATATTTTTCAATTGCTTCTCCTTTTTTTTTAAATTCAGTAGAATTAGAATTAATAGAAAAAATAGAATTTTTAATTAAAGTTGTTCTTTTATTTTTAGTTGGTTCTAAATGAATTGGATGTGGAGAAGGAGTTTGAAAAGGATAAGCACTTGTATTATTCATATTATTATTTGTTAAATTATTATTGAATGTATTTGATTGTTTTAAAATTTTATTTGATTTTGTTCTTGATATTCTAAATTTTTTTTCTAATTTTTCAATATATTTTTGTATTAAATGATTATTTTCCCTTTCTTTTATATAATTAACAAATAAATTATATAATTTCACTACTCTTAATAATCGGAAATTTTGAATTATATTTAATATCATTTCTATTTTTTTTTGTTCTTCAAAGGGAATATATTTTGCTTTTGTTGATCCTTTACCATATATAATTATGTGTAATAAAGGATAAGAAATTTCATCAAAATCTAAAAATAATATTAACCAACTAAAAAATTCAATCCAATAAATTAAAGTTTTGGAAATATTTTCATTTACAATTGTTCTAAGTATAAAATCAAAAAAATAATAAATTACAGCTAATATATATATTATATTATATAAATAATTATATTTTTCATTTAAACAAATCATTTTTGTATCATAAAAAAAAATAGTTATAAAAACAACACAAATCATAACAAGATAACCTTTTAAAGAGAATTCAAATTCTTTTAATTTACGTAATAATTTATTTTCTTTTTTATTATTAATTTGACTTTTTTCTTCTTCATTATTACTAATTATATTAGGAGGTGTTTCATTTAATTTTTCATTGTTATTTAAAAATTTATTTTCTTGAAACCAAATTCCAATTCTTCTTTTTTTTCCATCTCTTGGAGAAACTATTGGAGATTCGTTATTACTACTTTGAATTTGACTTGATTGAATTTGGCTTAATTCTTGAAGATTTAATAAATTTATATTTTTTAAATTTTGTAATACATTTACTTTATTATTGTCTATATTTTGTCCTTTTATTTCTTCTCTTTTTGTTAGTTTATCTTTATATATTTCTAAAATAGGATTTTTTTCTAATTCATTTTCCATTTTGATTTTATTTTTTTTATTTAAATAAGTAATTTTTTTTTTCTAGAAAAAGATATTTTATGTACTTTTTATTTGAATTTCTATTATTTTATTATTATATATTAAATCATAAAATATTATTTTATTATATTTTTTATTATTTATTCTTTTTATTTTTTGAATGAATTTTTAATATTTATCTTCATGTCTTTGAGATTTATAAAAAAATATTCATAATATAAATCATAAAAAATTAAAATTTTAAACATTAAAATCAAATCTAATATTAAAGGAAATTAACTTATAATTATTTAAGTCTTAAATATTTGAACAATTTTTGAGTAAGAAATTAAAAAAGGAAATCTGGTGTTTTTCTTTTTTATGAAGTTGAATTTGAATTATAAATTATCTTTTTTATCAGAATAGTATTAAAAAATCTCTTATTGAAATTAAATAATTAGATAAATAAATAACTTATTCTTTTTTCTATTTTTTTAAATTATTTTTTATTCAAATTAATTATTACTCAGCAATTATTTAAATTATGGAATTAATTTTTATTTTAATAATTTGAAAAAACAATTCTTCTATCTCAAAAATTTTTCAATATTTTAATCAAATAATTATCTATGTTTTAAATGTGATGATGAAAATGTTCAAATAAAAAAATATTATTAAAAAAGATATTATCATTGAATTACAAAAATATAAAAATTCATATATTTAAAGTTTTGATTGAAAGACTAAAAGATGTAGTAAGACAATATAAAATGTGAAAAGAAAAAAAGAATAATTAATAAGTTCTGAGAAAATACGAAAAAAATAAAATGGGAACAAACTTATATGAATGGTATAAATTAATATAATAATTATTATATTATTATAAAAGACCTTTTATATAAGTATATATATTAATTATTTTTTCATAAGAACATTTCTAGAATATATAATTTTTATGTATGAAAATGATAAAAAAAGAGAAAAAGAAAAAATGTTT
Source organism: Isotricha sp. YL-2021b (assembly GCA_023805745.1). Classification (NCBI taxonomy): domain Eukaryota; phylum Ciliophora; class Litostomatea; order Vestibuliferida; family Isotrichidae; genus Isotricha; species Isotricha sp. YL-2021b. The sequence continues at coordinate 1,688 of JAJJKW010000690.1, read as the reverse complement.
AATATATAAAAATTAGATATTATTAGATAATTTGGAAATTTAGAAAGCTAAAAGATAATTATTTATAGTATAAATTATAAAAAATTCAATTTAAAAAACAAGAATGAAAATTATTTAGTAAAATTTGACTTTTATTCCAAATCCAGAAATTTCAAGATTCGAATATGAAAAAGAATGTGTAAGTCTGGAAAATTATTTTATAATCTTTAAAATAAGAAATTTTTAATGTTAATTTGAATATAAAAAATATTAAAAAATTTTTAAACTATTTTTAATATATAATATAAATATATAAATATAATATTAACCAAACGTTTCTTGTTCAAAATATGCAATATATAAAAAATTATCATCCTTGTCTTTAAATTTATTATATATTTCAGATAGATATTCACATCCTGTAATTGCAAATTTTGAAGCAACTAATAAAAAAATTGCAGTTTTATAATTTAGTTCTAATTTATTATGAATTAATCTCATTAATTCACTAATTTTTAAATCACTTGGAAGTAAATATTTTGTTTTTTTTATTTGTTTTAAAGTTGAATGATAACCTTTTTCTATAATTACTGGAATTTTATTAGCATTTTTTTTCATAGCTTTTTCAAATTCTTTTTTTCTTTCTAATAAATTAAATTCTATTTTATAATTAAATTTTCCTAAAGCTTTCATTTTTATATTAAATAAAATATTAAAAAAATAAATTATTATTCTATATAATTGATAATCAATTTTTAAACTACATTTTTCAATTGAAAATATTTCAGTAAATAAAAATAACTTAAAATATACATTAAATTAATTTGAGAAAAAATGAAAAATTTGATTAAATTATCAAATTTTTCGATATTGTATTTTAATTTTTTTTTTTATGATTTAAATTAATTTATATAATCGATAAGAAAAACTCTGAAAAATATTTTTTTCTTTTTATATTATTTATTTTTCAATATCCAAAAACTTTTTTTTAAGAATTTCTATTTTAATTAAAGAATATTGGAAAAGTAAATTGTTTTTATTAATTTTTTAAACAATTATATTTAGATTTCTTTGAACCAATTTTTTTTTTTATAAATTTTAAAAAAAACAAAAATTAAATTTAAGCAGTTTTCTTTTTTTCAACGAAACTTTTAATAACTTCTTATTTTTTATTTAATATACATTCTTTGTATTCTGTACTACTCTTTTAAGAAAATAATAACAAGAATCAGAATCAGTATCTTCACCAGTCTTTTCACTATCTGTTACTTCATTATCATTATAATCTTATTTTGTTATTGGTTTTATATCATAACAATTTGTAGAGAATACAATATTGAGCATACATAAAGCAAGTAAAATATAATATATTTTTTTATTATAATCAAATATTATCATTCTCTTTTATACTAAAAATATTATAAATAAATAATCTTATAAGATTTTTTAATTTCATTTCCAAGAATATAATATTAAGAAAAATAATGAAAGCATTTTAATTAATTAAAAAATATTCAAAAAGTAAATATAATCTTAAATAAAAGTTAATTAATTTTAAAATTCATTAAAAACATTAATTAGATAATTTTAAAAATTATAATTTACAATTTTAATTATCCTTTATTTTTTCAAAATATAAATTATTTTTTATATTTATTATAATTTTTTTATAATAAAAAATTGTACATGGGGATTGGGGATTGGGGATT
>JAJJKW010000689.1:0-11331 GCA_023805745.1 Isotricha sp. YL-2021b | reverse complement strand
CCCCAATCCCCAATTAACTAAATAAAAAACAAAATGTAATCAAAAAATATATAGAGATTTAAAAATATTGAATTCTTTAATTAAAATACTAAATAGGTAGTATATAATTCAAATAAAAATTAAAAAAGTTATAAAAATAAATGAGATTTTAATTACATATTGGAATAGAATCATTCATTATACTTTAACATTAAAAATAATAGATTCATAATCAAAAATAGATATAAAGATGGACAGATTATCAACCCAAAACAAAAAGATTCTTCGGATTTAAACAATTAAAAAGAAAAATTTTAAAATATATTTTATTCTTCAATTCGATAAATTCTATCTATTTCTTTATTTTTCTTTTTTCCAATCTTTATTTTATTATAATTAATTTTTGTTTTTTTAGTTCCTAATCATTAATATTAATAGCTATTAACAAATTTTATATTTAAATCAATTCCAATTTGATGTTCATTAATTTCAAACGCCTATTCTTTATAATTTCTTGTTTTTGTAAAAATAAAACAAATTCTTTAAAATTTATTTCATCAATAAATCTGAAATAAATTTTATTGTTTTTATAATATTTAAATTTCATTTAGTTTAAGTTTGAGTGATTTTTTAAATAAATTTTATATTCTTTTAAATTCCTCTTTATAATTAATTTCATAATTTGGAAGATGTAATTTATGAACTTGATTTTTCCAGATTTTTGAATCTTATTTGAAATTAAAATTTAAATTGTATTTAATTTAATACTTCAATTCCTAAACAAATCATTTAAATTAAAAAAAATTTAAAAAAACAAAAAAAAATAACAAAATAATCGTAATTTAAATAAATATAAATTATTTTCTAATAATAAAATAAAGAAAAATTAAAAAAAAACAAATGGGCTTAATGCAAACAACTTGTTGTAAAAGTAATTAAAATATAAAATAAAAAAAGAAATAAAAACAATAGTAGGTGAAATTCCAGTTGAAAATAAAACAGATCCAGTAAAATATTCATTAACAGAATCAAAAACAAAATCAAAACTAAATATAAGAAAAAATAATAATATAAATCCATTAATTAATTCAAGACCATTAACAATAAAATTTACAAATATTCAAAATTATACAACAAAAAAAACAAGTGATAATTTAAATAAAGGAGGAGAATTTGCATTACATCAAATATTTCAACAAAGAAGACAATCAATAAATATAAATAGATTAGATATAAATAATACGAGTAATTTATCTATAATAAGTATTAAAAGTTCTGATATGGAATCTTTTAGAAATAATGAAGAAGTTAGACAAGAAGAAACTAATCATATTATGACAAATGAAGAAGAAAAAAATTTAAGAAAAGCTTTATCTAATCATTTTGTTTTTAAAGATATTACTGTTGAAGTTTTAAATTCTTGTATTAATCAATGTATTTTTTGCACTTTTTCTAAAAATAAAATAATATATAATGAAGGAGAAGAAGGTAATTTTTTTTATGTTATATCAAAAGGAAAAATTGAAGCAACTGAAAAAAAAAAATTTAAAAAAAAATATAAAGAATGGGAATGTTTTGGTGAATTAAGTTTAATAACACAACAAAAAAGAGAGGAAACAGTAAAATGTTTAGAAGATGTAGAATTATTTTCTTTTGATGGAATTGCTTTTAGAGATACTCAAAAAAGAATGAATGAACAAATATTAAAAGAAAGATATGATTTTTTAAATAATATATTTATATTTAAATCTTTAGATTCTATTTCAAAATATAATGTTGCTCAAAGAGTTATATTAAAAATATTTAATGAAGGATATAAAATAATAACAATGGGAGAAGAAGGAGAAACTTTATATATAATAAAAAAAGGTTTAGTTTCTTGTAGAATTGGAGATAATGAAGTTAGAAAATTAACAATTCATGATTATTTTGGTTTAAATGCTATTTTAATAAATGCTAAAAGAGGAATGGATATTATTGCTTTAGAAGAAACTATTTGTTTTGAATTATCTAAAGATGAATTAATTGATGCTTTAGGTGAAAATTATATTGATGTTTTATTATTTTGTTTTTTTAAAAATTGTATTGAAAAATCAGAAAATTTAAAAATTATTTTTCCTGAAAATCTCATTGATGATATTTTTAAATTATTTATTACTGGAATTTATACAAAAAATGAAAAAATTTATGATGAAAATAGTAATGTTTCTTATAAAAAAAATCCAAAAAGAATTATTTTTGTTGTTGAAGGAACAATTTATAAAAATAATGAAATAATAGCAAATAAAGGAGATTGTATTGGAAAAGAATTTTTTGAAGATTATAAAAATCCTCTTTTAGAAGATTTAACAGTTTATCCAGATTTAATTTGTTTAGAAGCTGATGTATTATCTTTTTCACATATAATAAAAATAGATTTAAATGAAAAAAAACCGTTAAATTTATTAAATAGATTAGGTAAATTAAAAAAATTAACATTATTTAAAAATTTATCTGAAAAAATTTTAGATTCAATTGCTTCAAAACTTAAAAAAAAAAAATATGAAAAAAATGAAATAATAGTTCATGAAGGAGAAGAAGGGGAAAAATTATTTTTAATTTCAAAAGGAAGAGTAAAAATAACAAAAGAAGGAGTTTATATAAGAGAATTAGAAGCTGGAAGTTGTTTTGGAGAAAATGTATTATTTATGAATCATGTTAAAAGAACTGCAACTGTAATTGCAATTGAAAAAGTAGTTTGTTATTTATTATTTAAAACAGATTTTGATATATTAATAAAAGAACAAAATGTTAAAAATTATTTATTAAAAAAATTTGCTTTACAAGATACTTCAATAATATTAAAAGATTTACATTATATTAAATTTTTAGGAAAAGGAAAATTTGGTTCTGTTTCTTTAGTTCATAATAATAAAAATATTTATGCAATAAAAGCAATTTCAAGAAAAAGTGTTGAAAAACAAAAAATGTTAGCAAAATATTTTGTATATGAAAGAAGAGTAATGTTAGCATTAGATCATCCATTTATCGCAAAAATGGTAAAAAGTATGAAAAATAATTTATTTTGTTTTTTATTAATAGAATATGTAAATGGGAAAAATTTATCAGATTATTTATCAAATAGAATATCATTTAAAAATATATTTGAAACTCAATTTTATATGGGAACTTTATTAATAATATTAGAATATCTTCAAAAAAAATTAATAGCACATAGAGATATAAAACCTTCAAATATTATGATAGATTCAAATGGTTATTTAAAAATGATTGATTTTGGAACTGCAAAAGTTTTAACAGATTATACTTCAACTATTATTGGAACTCCTCATTATATTGCTCCTGAAATTTTACAAGGAAAAGGTTATTCTTTAAGTTGTGATTTTTGGTCTATTGGAATTTGTATGTATGAAATATTTTATGGTATTTATCCTTTTGGACAAAATGCTCAAGAAGTTATTGAAATATATAAAGAAGTTTTATATAAAGATTATAATTTTCCTGATAATAATACTAAATTTAAATATGTTAATGAATTTATTGAAAATTTACTTACTAAAAAAGTCAATAAAAGAAATTGTAATATTAATTCTTTAAAACAAATGAAATTTTTTGATGATTTTGATTTTGAAAAATTAAATGATTTTGACTATGTTCCTAATTATAAACCTCCTCATGTTGATTTAAATAAATTTCTTAAAATTAATTCTCCTTATGAAAATATGGTTAATCATGAAAGTATAAATAATAGTTCTACTATTAAAAAAGGAAAAAAAGAATATATTCCTTCTGATTATGATAAAAATTGGGCTGATGAATTTTGATTTTTTTATTTAATAATTTCCTTTTTCTATTTTAAAAAAAATCAACAATTTTATATATGTGTAAAAAGGTATTTAAATAAAATGAATTTTATTTATCAATTATTTGAATTAAATTGTGATATATGTACAATTTTATATAATTTATTGTTATACGTATTATTATTATTTTTAATATAACATATTCATATCTAAATTATAAATAATTAAAAAAGAAATTTTTAATTTATTAAAAACTTCTCAAAAAAACAATATTCAGCATATCCTTATTTTAAAGGAATAAAATCTTTCAGATTCTTACTAAAACTTAATTTTATAATTTATATAAATTCTTCGATTTATTTTATTATTTTTATTACATTATTCAACAAAAAATTAATATTTTTAAATATTAATTATTTTTTTTTCTATTTTCATCCCTGAAAAAATTTATTATATGAATAACATATTTTAATATATTTAATCAAGTTTTTGATTAAAAAGAGAAAATGTTAATTTATTATTTCCATGCTCATATTTATAAAAGTAATTTCTTTTTAAGAAAAATTTTTTTTCTTTTTTTATCATAAATATTATCCAAGAGAAATAAGAAACCTCACTTATTTTAATTAAAGAATTATATTTAAATTAATAATTCTATTTTATTATTTATCCATCCAAGTACATTATAGATCCTTAAAATAACAATAATTTTTGAACTTGAATGTTGAAAACTAAATAATTTTAAAGAATATAAAATAATTTTTTAATTTTTATTATAAATAAAAAAATGAATAATTATTTTGAAAAAATTATTTAAAATTTCGACAAGAATAAAGAATCAAGATAATTCAAAAAATTATATTGAATTAAATATTTTGAAAATATTTTATTTAATTTTCAAAAAAATATGAATAGTTTGAATGGAAAATGTATAATATGTGATACATCAAATAACATTAAATTAGTTAATAAAAATCCAATATGTGAAAGTTGTTATAATGAACAATTAAAATTAGATAAAAAATTTTCTTCAGAAAAAAAAAATTTATATCCAGAATGTGTAGAAATAATAAAAGATAAATTATATTTAGGGAATTATGACTTTGCAAAAATAAAAGAAAATTTATTAAATTTAAATATAACAAATATTTTAGTATGTGGGAATGAATTAGAAACTCCTTTTGAAAAAGAAATAAAATATATGAAAATACCATTACAAGATATGATTGAAGGTAGTATATTACCTTATATAAATCAATGTTGTGATTATATCAACAATTCAGAAAAAATTTTTGTTCATTGTAATGGAGGAATAAGTAGAAGTCCTTCAATAATAATAGCATATTTAATAAAAGAAAAAAACATGAAATTTGAAGAAGCTTTCAATTATGTGAAAGAAAAAAAAAATATTAAACCAAATGAAAAGTTTTTAAAAGAATTAATTAATTTAAAATAATCTTCTTTTAATAAAAGAATTAAATATCTTTAATAATATTTTAAATCAATAATCATAATTATAATTATCATCAATATCATTTTTTTCATCATCACCTGCTTTTCCCATTTTTTGTAAATTTCGAATAGAATAAATAACTAAAGGAACAAATAAAACAATAATTTTTTTAATATTATGAATATCAAAAGCAAAATAACATAAAAAACAAGGAAAAAGAGACATAATTAAACCAATTATATTAATAATTATATTAGACCATTTTTCTGACCAACAAACTATTTTTTCTTTTGTAAAAATCATTAATCCAGCATTAATATATAATAATATTTTTGGAAGAGGAAATAAAAAACTTCCTGGAATTCCATATTTTTCAAATAAATTAAAATGACTTCTATAAATAATTGAATAAAAATAAATTTCTGAATAAGTAAAGAGTATATCTCTACAAAAATATATTATTAAAAATTCGAGTCCCCATATTACTAAACTTAAACCATATATTCCAAAAATTACTTGAAGTTTACCACTTAATTTAAAATTATAAAATGCATTAAAAATATCTGTAATATCGTTTAAATTTTTTATTGGTTTTAATCCATCAAAATAATAATAAATATAATAAATATTTGGAATATATATAAGTATAATATGAATTAAATTTATTATAAATCCTACATTTACTTGAATAATATTTTTTAAACCTAATAACTTATATTTTGAATTTAGTTTTTTGTTTTCGAAGGCTTTTAACTTGAAAGAAGCACAGCATAAAATTTTTATAATATATTGATAAATATTGACAATAATTAAAAATAGAAAGAGAAGAATTTCAATAATAATTATAAATAAAAAAAAAAAAAGATTAACATGAATTGAATAAAAATAAAATTTTTTTTCCAAAAAATAGATTTTGAAATTGTTAAAAATAAAAAAATAATTATTCTCTTTAATTAAAGAAAATATTTTATAAAAATACCAAGAAATAGAATATAATATATAAGATAATAGTTTCAATGGAATAAAAAGTAAATTTGGTATTAACATAATAGAAAGAATTGCTTCTTCTTCAACAATTCTTCCAAAACCTATAATTTTATCTCTTAATTTTGCTTTATTTTCAATATTTTCATTAAATAATTCTTCTACTTTTTTACAACATTTTTTATAATTTGAAAACATTTCTGGATTAAATAATGAACCTAAACTATTTCCTAATTTTTTTTTTAATTGTTTTTTTATATAATATTTATATATATTTTCCCAAGTTACATTAGTTTCTGTTTTTTTATATAATTGTTTATTAACTAAACTTAGTGAAACTACAGATTTTGTATCTAAATAAGAAGAAATTTCAGAAATAATATATGGTGAAAGTTTTGATAATTTAGAATCTGAATTAATTTCATTTGAATTTGAAAAATTACAACAATTTGAACATTTATATTTTAATTTTTTAAAAAATAATAGTATAAAAGGTTTTGTTCTTTTAATTACATTTACTGTTCTTGATATCAGTAAAATATCAAAAATAAAAAGGAAAAATATTAAGATATTTCTATTATGCTTATAAAATAAAAATTTTAGTTCAGTTTTGAAATTATCTGTTTTATAATGTAAATAATAATTAATAATATCGTCTTCTCTTTTTAATATTTTTAATTTTAAACTTCTAATTAATAAAAGAATACAAGGAATAGCATCAATTAAAGTAATAATTAAAGAAATAAAGATAAATGAAACATATAAATCAAGTAAAAATAATTTGAATATTTTTAAAAATTGAATTAATTTTTGATTAACTTCTAATTGAAAAAATAAATTTATATTTGAAAAATTCCAAGGTTCAATTATACAGAAAATTATAAGAAAAGGAATAAAAGGGATTTCAACAATAGCCTTTATAAAATGATATTCTATTTTTTCTCTAAATGTTTTTTTTGAATAACAAACGTCATACCAAAAATAGAAAAATCTAATTAAATTAATATGAATAATAATAAATTCAAGAATTAATTTATATCCTATAACTAAAGACATAAATTGATTTCTTATTTCTTTATTTTGGTTTCCAATATAAAAATCTTCTAATAATGATGTTTTTAAATAAGTATAAGATTCATTTATTTTTTCGAAATTTGAATAATAATTTTTATTTAATAAAATAAAATTTTTATAAGGATATTTTATTGTCCAAAAAGCCACTACTGACATTAATATGGTTAATGGTAAATATATAAAATAAAAATATACAATTTGTAATAATAAATTAGTATATAATAGTAATACAGAATTTTCAAAATCAATTATTCTTTCTTTATAATCTTTATTATTTTCATTTTCATTATAAAGAATTTCATCACTATCGCTTATATTTACTTCTACTTTATTATCAATTTCTTTTTCGTTCATTTCTTCTTTTTCTAATATATTTTCTTCCTTTTCTTTTACTTTGACTTCTTCATATTTTTGATTCTCTTCTTTTGCATTATTAATTATTTTTTTGAATTCAATCAATTCTCTTGTTGAATATTTAAAATATCCAAAAAGAACAGAAAAAGTTAATATTGAAAAAAAAGGATTTAATATACTTAAAATAAAAATTAAAATCATCAAAAAATTTAGAATATGATTTTTTAATATTATTTTATATAATGTAATTCTTTTTTTTTGATTTGATTTATTAATAACAATATCTTCATTATTAATTAAAACATAGAAATATTGTACAAAACATTTTTTTTTGATTACATAATTCCAAAAAGGAATTGTAATTAATCTTGAAAAAGAAAAGATTGTAGCAATTAAATCAAAAGTTTTTTGAACAAAAGTTATTAAATGTTTATATCCAAAGGATAAATTTTTATTTTTTCTAAAATCTAACAGACAATTAATATGGAATATATTTAAATAATTAATAATCATTTCTATTAACATAAGGATTTCTAATATAGAATCTATTATATTTTCAAAAAATTGAAATAAAAATATTTGAAAAGAATGATGTTCATAATATCCTTTTAGAATTAAAAATATCTTTTTTATTTTCCAAAAAAATACTAAAGAAATAAAAGATATAATTATACATAAAATAAATAAAATATTATAACTTTTTTTTTTAATTTCAGTTTCAATAATTGTATATAAAGTATCTTTACAGTCTTTATCATTGGCATTAACATAAATATTTCTATTTAAATCTATGAAATCACATATGAATAAAATATTTATAATATAAACAGGAGTAAGGAAAAAGATATCATAAAATATTTTAAAAAAAGAATAAGCAACATTTTCTATATTAGAAGTTTCATGTTTAAATAAGCAAATAATTCTGATAATTGAAAATATATTAACAATATGAAGAACAGTTAAAATCATAATAGTAATTCTTTCAAAGAAAAATATTAAATTTCCAATAAATAAAATAATTAATTCTATGAAAGAAGAAGGCTGTTCTCTGAATAAAATAATATCCAAAAATTTTTTATTACCTGTTAAAATTAAAAAAACTAAACAAAAAATCCAAACAATTAAATAAAATGTAAAATATAAAAAATATCCTAAAAAAATAACTGCATTTTCAATAAAATCAGCCAAATAAGTAAATAATAAACTAGCTAAAAAAATAATTAGTAATCTAACAAAATTTCCAACAAAAACAGAAAATGAATATGGCTCATTATTTCTTATTAGAATAAAAATAAATAAATTAAAATTTAAAAAAGTCAATATTGAACTAATAATTATTTGAAATATTAATTGGAATATAGATTCTGTTTTTTCAAAATAATCTTTATCTTGAATATATTTAATTATAAATTTTGAAAATCCATAATATATACGAAAGATAAATTGAAAAAATATAATAATATATTCAAAAAGTATAAGAATAACATTCATATTAAATTATTAATCTTTTAAATAAATATAAAAAAATTACTCATTATTTTTAAAAATTTAATTGTTTTTTTGATATGTTCAAAAATAATTAGAATAAAAAATTTCTTGAAAAAATTTTTTTAAAAAAAAAAAAGAATTGAAATTTGAATAAAAACAATCACCAAAATTATGAGCAAATAATTTTTGGGACTAGCAAAAATTGAAGAAATTGATAAAAATTAAATTATGAAATTGGAAAAATGAAGTTACCAAAATCTGAAAATATTAAATTAAAATCTCAAATTAAATATTTTATTGAAATTTTAATTTCCTTCGAAATAAATATTTTCTGAATTCTAAAAATTTAAAACAATTTAATTCTTAACTATTAATTATTATTTAATTGATATAAAGAAAAATTGATGAAAGATTTAAAAGTTTAAAAATAAATTCCAAAGTAATCTCTAAAAATTGTTTTTAAAAGAATGATTATTTTTTTTAAGATAATCTGTATATGACATTTTTAGAATTTAGTAAATAATAGGATAATTTTGAATAAGACAGCTCAAACAAAATAATTCCCCAAATAATTGAAGATTATTTTTTTTGTCAAGATTTTTAAAAAATATCTTGAATTAGAAGATATTAGGTGTGAAAATATTTAAAGTTTGACAGACTATTTCAAAACACAATTCTTACTTTTTTAATATATTAACACCAAATTTATCTTTAAATATTTTAAATATTTGAAAGAAAATAAATAATATGATGTGGAAATCTTTGTCATAATTGAGTTATTAGAAAATTTATAATCAGAGAGAAAATGGAGAATATACTAAGATGAATAAATGAAGATTTGAAAATCTAAAAGTTGGAATTTAATATAAATAAAATAACAATATTGAAGAATGATGAATAAATTTGATAAAATAATAAATAAAGAAGAAATTTAAGCTCATTGAAAAGTAGAGGATTAAATAGATGAAAAACTAAGGATATAATTTTGTGGATTGATTGAAATCAAATTCTATTTCCCTTAATTAATGTAAACCCTTTATATAATAAAATTTGTTAAGAATATATTTTGTCAAATATTTTATAACAATAATTACCTAATAAATAAATATGAAAGATAAAGAAGTTTACAATAAATATTTAGGACACATTTGTTTGAATATCTTACAGAGAAATCTCTTAAATTCCGAATAAACTACTGAATGAAATTATTGAGCTTATATTACTGAGAAAATAAAGGAAATAAATTAAAAATTATATTACTGAGAATCATAATATTATATAGAATAATTTGAAATTGTAATCAATTGGATATTGAAAATCAAGGAAATTATGGAATAATTTTTGTTAAATAGAAAAAAATTGAAAGTTATCAGGTAAAGGAAATATCTATGAAAGAGATAAAACTCTATTGTTATTTGAGGAACAATACAAAAATAATAATATAGAAATAAATTGCTAAAATTTCGAGAATTTATGTCAGTTATTATTATTATCTATTTTTAAATTGATATATTTTAAATTTTTAAATTCAATTTTATTCATAATATCTTCTAAAATATTATCTTTATCTTCACAATAAATTGTTCTAAGTTCTTTTTTTATTTTTTTTTGATTAATATTTAAATTAATATCACAAAGATTAATATTTTCATCTTCTATTAAATTATTATCCTTATTTATTTTTAATCTTTCTATTTTTATTTTTTTATATTTTAATATTTCATCAATATCATCATACTTATTTTTATGACTTTTATCATATAATTTAAATTCTAAATATTTTTAATCTTATCATAAATAAATGAATATATTGTTCAATTTATATTTAAATATTATCTTGTCAATAACATTTAATATGTTTTGATCTTTAATTGTTTTTAGTCTTACAAAACTAACTTTCACTTTTTGAAGGATTTAAACTATTATTAACAGATATATTTTTATTTCTTTTTTTGATTGATTCTATTGAACCCATTAAATTATTATTTTATTTTGTTTTTAAAAATTATTTTTATAAATATTCTCATATATATAATATTTAATATTTTAAACATAAAAAAATCTTATAAAAATTAATTATTTATAAATTTTCATTTTAAGATTCAATCTGTTTCAAATTTACTGCAATTAATGAAGTAATTTGATTATCATTATATAACTCCCTCATACCTTTAATAATAAAAATAAATTCTTTAT
>JAJJKW010001530.1:0-81028 GCA_023805745.1 Isotricha sp. YL-2021b | reverse complement strand
CCAAAAAATTTCATTATAATTTTTGTAAATTGTTTTTTAATATTTTTTAAAAATATTTTTCAATTGATTAAATTAAAAAAAAAGAAAAAATTCTATAAATAAAAAAAAATATTATTCATGAAAAATAGTTCAAAGAGATAAAATTTTGAAATATTTATTAATAAAAAACGAAAAAAATAAATTAAAATAAAAAAAAAAAGAAAATAATAAATTAAAAGTAAGTTAATAATTATTAATGTTAAAGGTAGGGGTACCATCCTTACCACCACCCTAATAACAGATTATTTATTGTAGAATTTTTTTATTTTTTAAAAAACAATTTATATAATTAAATATATATATTAATGATTCTTTTTTTAATTAAATACATAGAAATAAAGAATACTAAATCTAGAATTTTTTAAAACATTTTTTTACATTATTTCATTTATATATCTAGAAGTATAAAATAAATATTTATTTTCCAATTTAATACCTAATATTCTAAATATAGTGACAATTATTACAATTCCTATTACAATTGCAATTGAAATAACTAATCCAATTAAAAAATTAATTAATAAACTAATTTGACTTTTATGATAAACTTCACAAAAAATATAAATATAATATCCACAAACAGAACAAATAATAATTTCTAATATAAAACATATTATTATTTTTTTATGAACAATTCCTAATAAATGATTAGCATATCTATCATAACGTTTATGTATTTTTATTTCAGTTTTTAAAGTTTCGAAAGCAAAAGAATAAGTAATTAATTTTTGTAAAAATTTCATAATAATACTTGTAATAATATTTGAAATAAAACTTAATAAAAATTCAGTAACAAAAGCTAATTTTCCATCATTTGAATATTTTTGAGAAACAATATCATCACTATATAATAGTGAATTTAAAGTAAAATCAAAAAATAAAGATAAAAGATAGAAAGTAAGAGTAATATTATAATATGTATGAGGTTCAGGGAAAAATATAAAAGCAATTAATTCAAATTTAACAAATAATAAAGGAAGGATATTATATAAAATATGTTTAACATTATAATTTAATGATTGATTATAATGTAAATCCCAAAAATTTTCTTCTTCTTTTTCTTCTTCTTCTTCTTCTTTTTTATTTATTGTTTTAGAATATTTTTCATATATTCTATCTTTAAAATCTTTATAATCATCGAAATAATTTGCATTTGATATAATAGGTTTTTTTTTCTTTTTATATATAAATTGTGAATTAACATGAGATACAAGACTTTTTTCAGTTTTAATTGTTTCATTTTTATCTAATTTATTAGATAATGTTTTAGACTCTGAAATAATACTATTTTGTTCTAAATATAATTGATTTCTTGATGAAGATTTTAAATGAAATGGTGATACTATATAATTATTATCTAATAATCTTTTTTTTTTATTTTCATTTAATAGAATTTTTGGTATTTTAGGGCTTTCTTTATATAATGATTTACTTGTATTTAAATTAATTTCTTGTCTTTTTCCATTTTCTGAATTTTTTTCAGAAACAATTGATGTTTCTATTGATTTTAATTTACTTGAATTAAATGTTCCAAATGTTGATATTTTTTTTTTTGGTGGATTTGCATTAACTCTAAATGAATTTTTTTTTATTTTTTTTCTTATATAATAGGAATAAATATCATTATTCAATCTATTTTTAGTATAAAATATATATATTAAAAAACTCACTATGATACACATAAAAGTAATAATAAAAAAATAAAAACCTAAATTATTATAAAAATTTTTTTTAAAATGTTTAAAAACTGGATAACATTTAACTAATTCATAATTAATTTGATTATTGAGTGATTTAAAAAAATTTTTAGTTACTTTTTTTCTTTCTTGTTCTATAATATTAGTTTTAACTTGACATTCACATTTAACTCTTTTATGATTTTCACTTATTTCTGAAAAAGAACATCCAACATCACAAACTGAAACATTAGTATAAATATCAGTTTGTCTATCTTTTGTACATACATCATTTTCATTTAAATTAAATGAAAAACATCTATTTTGATAAAATTCATCATTAAAATCATATAAATTTATTTCTTTTTCTTCTAAATAATTTATTAAATTTAAATTAAATAAATCCTCATCATTAAGAGTATTATAAACTTCTATTTTAACATTTGAACAATATGATAAATCTAATCTTTGTCCTTCTTGTGAATAAACATAATAATTTAAATTATTTATTAAAGCTCCTGTTTTAGAAGGTGAATTTATTAAAAAAGTTATTAATGGAAGATTTGGATTTAAATGATAATGATTTTTTAAAATAGTTTCACAATCTCCTAAATTAATTGAACCTAATTTATAATTTGAATTTAAATCATTAATAATAGAAGAATTTAAAACTTGAATTTCATATTGAAGAGCCTCTAAAACTTTATCATCATATAATTTTAATATATCTATATTTTCTTCAATTCTTTTAATTATTTGGTCTAATGTATTACAATCATTTAAATTAATATCTAAATTCATATTTTGTTTCTCAACACATATAATTTGGTTATTAGAATCAACATTTATTTCTTTTTCTCCATCACATATACATTCATTTTGATTTAATATTAAATTATAAGTTTTACAATCTTCTATACAGAATTTAATTTCAGAAATTAAATAATAATTATTAGGACAAACTTTAACACATTGTATAGTATTATAAATTAAATAAGGATAATCATTATTATTACAACTATTATTTCCAATAGGAACTTTTTGATTATTATCATCTAAATAATAATATTGTTCATAGCAAAAATTATCTTTAAGATAATAACCATTAGGACAAGTATTAACACATTCATTAGAATTTTCAACATGTATTGGAAAATCTGTAGGACAAGAATTTTCACTATATAAACATTCTTTAGTATTAGTATTTTTATCAAAATACCAATATTTTTTATTTTTATTACATATAATACAATAATTATTGTATAATTCATAACCATATATACAATTTATACATTTATGATCATTTTCATCTCCAATTGAAGTACAAGTATTACATCTTTCATAACAAAATGATGTTGATTTAACACATTCTGTTTCATCAGTTTCTAAATAATAATAACCTTCTTTACATCTTTTAGGAGAACAATTTGTTGGACTTAAATTAATTGATGTTACTTTTGAACAATAAGAACATGCTTCATTACATATTTGAATTGTATATTCACATTTTTTTATTCTCATATATGTTATATCATATCCTGTATCATATGTTGATTTAAATCCTGTATTAAATGTAAAATATCCATTATTTTCTTCTATTATAAATTCTATTTCTTCATCATTATTTATTATATTATAATTTAATGTACTAGGATATAATAAAAATTCATCATTTGATGATAAATTATTTTCCATTACTTCTGATTTTTTTATTATAATATTTGTTTTTGAAGGAGTTAAATAATTTTCTGTTGTAGAAGTACATTCAGTTATTTTTGTTAATTTAAATTCTTCTAATTCATCTTCTGAAAAATATTCATATATACTTTCATTTGTGCCTTCACCTCTTAATAATATAAAATAATTTGAACTATCTGTAAATTTTTTAAAAAATAATTTTGAAATTCCAATATTATTTGTAATTTCATAATACATTTCCTTTTCAAATTTATCTGATATTAAAGTAAATATTTCAATAAATAAATGTCCTGTAATATTACTTTTATAAGCACAAATAAATTTTATTTCATTATCACTATTAATAATATTATCATCAATTATAAAATTATCAAAATCAAAAGTACTTTGAGTATCAATTTCATAATTAGTTCTGTGAGTGCTATTAATATAATATATTTTTAACTTATTTTCAAAATAATAAGCAATAGCATCTTCAGTAGAATTACTAGCAACTTCAAATTCACTTTTTGAAGCTTCAATAAGTCCAGAATTATTACTATTTATTCCAGTATTATCTCTATAAATATAAATATTACCTTTTGTACTTTTAAAATAATATAAAATCATTTTATAAGTTAAATCAAGATAATCCCCCAATTCAATATATCTATTTGAATAAGTCATAGAATTTGATAATTTATTATTTGAAAAATTAATTATTGTGGCTCTTAAACTTATTGTATTATTTGTTTCATATAAATAACTATATCCAAAATAAACTTTGTCATTATAAAATTTTAGAGGACATAAAAAAGTAGAATTATTAGGAAATTGATTTCCATATGCTCTTGATGATAATAATGTTCCATTAATATCAATCAATTCAAGAACGTTATTTTTTGTACATGTTGCAAGAAATGTTTCTTCATTTTCATTACATATTACAAGTCTTGTTAATGAAGTAAAATTAAATATTCCTTCTATTATTGGAGTATTTATGTCATTTTCTATTTTATATGATGATGTTAATGTTGTGTAATATATTTTATCTTTTGATGAAGGATGAATAAAAGTTATTTCATCATTTTGAATTATTTGTTTAAAGATATAATTTTGAATTGGATTAATTTGTATTATAAATAAATATATAAAGAGAATTATTAAATGAACTTCCATTTATAATATAACAAATTAAATGTTGAATAATAATATTATATTTATTTTTTTGAAAAAAAAATTAAGTAAATTTTTTAAAATAGAAATTAAAGTTTATAGTATTTTTTATAAAAATATATCTTTTTTTATAATGAATACAAAATTGAAAATCTTATTTTGATTTTGAATAAATAACTTTTTATTATTTTCAATTTTTAATTTTAACTGAAAAATATCAATAAAATAATAAAATTAAAAAAAGGAATTTATAAAACAATTTTTTACTAAATGAAAAATGGTGAGATCATATAATTCATTTTTAATTTTATCATTCATTCTATATTATTATAACATTTTTTAGGAGATGAGATTATTTAATTTTCTTTTAACTTATTTTAATAAATGTGAAATTGATGAAATGATTAAATCCAAATAATAACTCCTTATTAATCTATTAAAAAATTTTTGGAAAATAAAAGACATAAAAATATGAATATTCATTCTTAGAGATTAGTTTATATTATCTTTCTTTTTTGATGATTTGAAATATAATTTTTATTCTAATAAAAATGATTATTTAGAAAAAAATATTTCACATTTTTTAAATATTTATTTTATAAAGTAAATTATTACCTTTAATAAGTTAAGATTTTATTATTTAATAAAATATAATAAAAAAATTAAAAAATTTAAATAAGCATTTTTCTCATAACAGCACAAAATTCTTCAAAAGAGATTTTTCCATCAAAATTAGAATCAACTTCTGAGATAATTTTTTTTAAACTTTCATGAATATTTTCTTTATCTACAATATTATCTTTAAAAATATTCTCAATTTCAAGATAATCAATTTCATTATTATTATCTTTATCAAAATAACTAAAAGCAAACCTTAAAAATTTTTCATTAAAAAATTCTTTTTTATCAACAGCTCCTCTAACAAATTCTTCATATTCAACATAACCATTATGATTCATATCAATATTATTAAAAATTTTTGAACAATCACTATCTAAATTTTTTCTTTTAATAATATTTTTTAATCCATTATATAAATCTTTTTCATTTATTTTTCCATCTCCATTAGTATCAATAATACTAAATAATTTACATGCATTAATAACACTTTTAGTTTGATTAAAATTATGAACTAAATAAGCAAGAGCTGTTTCTTGAATAACTGAAATTGTTTTATAATTTATTAAATTATTAACTAATTTTTCAGTGATAACTTTATTTTTAATTTCATTAAATATTTCTTTACATTTATTGTCTTTAAACCAATTATGTTTTAAAGCATCTTCAGCAGTTATTCTTTTATTTACATCATATTCTAATAATTTTGTAATTAAATCTTTTGCATTTTTTGATATTTTATCCCAAGTTGGATTTTTAATATCATAAACTCCTTTTTTAGTAGCTTCAAAAATTTCTTTATTATTATATCCATTAAAAGGTGGTTTTGTGGTTAAAAAAATATATAATAATACACCACAAGACCATAAATCACATTTTTCATTATATTTTTTTTCAAGAACTTCAGGAGCAATATAATAAGGAGAACCAACAATAGTACTTTCATTTTGATTTTCTTTAAACATTATAGCAGTACCAAAATCAGCAATTTTAATATATATTAAATCTTCATCTTCATTATCTCTATCCATTATTAATATATTTTCTGGTTTAATATCTCTATGAATTATTTTCATTTTATGACAATAATTAAGAGCTGATAATATTTGATATAATAAATATGCTGATTTTCTTTCATTAAATGGTCCATTCTCATTTATTTCTTCATATAATTGTCCTCCTGAACATAATTCTGTTATTATACTATAATTTTGTTTATTTATATAAAATGAAAAAATTTTTAATATATTTGGATGATCCATTTGAGTTAATATTGATATTTCATTTAATATTTGTTTTTCAGTTAATAGTGGATTTATTTTTTGGAAATTTTTCATTGCTCTTGTTATTCCTGTAATTTTATTTCTCACTTCAAAAACTGATGCAAAAGTACCTTTTCCTAAAAATTTGGTTTTTTTATAATCATCTTCTGGATTTGATTTATGTTTTGATATTAAGACATTATTATTTAAATCTATTATTGCCTCTTTTTTTTCTTCCTTTGCTTTCTCACCTATTCTTTTAAATTCAGAATTATTTTTTAAAGAACTACATGTACCCATTTTATTTTTTTTAGTTATAAATAATTTTTCAATTTATTTAAATTATTATCTAACGAATTTTATTTTGAATTATAAAATAATAAATATAATTAAAATAGAAAGAAATTTTTATAATCTTTTATTATTTGAATTAAACAATTTTATGGTTGGTTAAATAAATGAATTTTCAATTGAATAATAAAAAATTATTAGAAAAAAATAAAAATCTTTCAAAACAATATATTAAAAAATTCTTTTTAAAATATGAACACAAATTTATATAGAATTTATAAATATTTTTAGTCATTTTTAGGGATTTTCCTTATATTGTTTGTTATATTATTTATTTTTTTAATACTTTATAAAGTTTTCCAAATTAAAATATTTTTTCCCAATAAATATTTTTAAATTAATTTTTTTATATTAAAATAAAAGTAAAATTATGAAAAAATTAATTATTTATTAATATTTATTTATAAACAATACAACAGTAAATATTTATGAATAAGAAATCTTTTTTATCTTCTTAAATAAGAAATATTATAAATAATTATATAGAAAATGAATATACCTATATAAAACTGGCATTTATATTTTTTATATATAATTATTTATATTAATATCCCTAAAAAGACTAATATTATTCTTTTTATTTTTTTTACCTAAATCTTCATTAATTTTATGTATAATAACTCTAATATCAATAGGGTTTTCCTTTATTAAATTAGTAAGAAAAATTCCAATATCCAATAATTCAGTATCTTTCATATCTTCAGTCCAAGTTCCAATAGTAATTCCATTATTTGGTTGTAATTTAAAATTATCAGATAAATTATCAATAATAATAACTTTATTTAAGTCTCTTCCTAATTTAGATAAATCTTTAGAAAAAGTCAAACCATTAATAGTAGTATATACAGAAGTATGTTGTCTATACAATCTATATTTAATTAAATTTTTATCTGGATCTAATATATCTAAAATATTATCTGCATAATCTTTCATTGCTGCAGTAAAAATAACAATTTCAAATATTTTTGACATTTTATTTAAAAATTCAAAACAATAAGGTCTAATTAAGAAAGTTCCTCCTGAAGGAGTATAAAAAAAATGTACTAAAGTTTCATCTAAATCTAAAACTAAAGTATATGTATTATCTTTTATTTCATCCTCTAAGGGAGGTAAAAATGGAGGTGGAAGATTTAAAAATCCAAAAGCAGATAAAGAATTTAAATCTAAATTATTTGCACTATTTTGATTTGAATTAATAGTTTTTTTATTTACATTATTTTTTGTTATATAATATAATATATTTATATTCACAATTCTTAATATTTCATTAATTGTGGATACATCTATTATACGAAATAATTCTATACAAATTGAATGAATTGGTGTAAAATATCCTAAATTAAAATAATTATTTGAAAAATTTTTTATTGTTGTTATTGCATGTTCCAAATTTTTATACATTGATGAACCAAATGTAAATGGTACTTCTTTTGTTTTTTTTATTTTATGATTTTTCTTTATTAAATTAAAAGTTGTTATAAACTCTTTATTTAATTTTATACATCCTTGATTTTCTTTTATATTTTCTTTTATAAAAACAAAATTTAATATTAAAGATAAAAAATAATCATTAATATTTGATATTATTTTTTTAACATTTGTTTTTATTGTTATTTCATAATTAAAGTCAAGTAAAAGAAATCTAATATAAACTTGGAGTATTATAAAAATTTTAATAATTTTTTGATATACCAAATTAAAATTACTTAATTGAAAAATTTCAAATTTTCTTCTATTTTTAACTTCTTTATGAATCATAGTTAAAAATTTTTTAGATAGAATTAATAAAGTATTTTTATTTTCATAATGATTTTCCATTTCAAAAATACATTCCCAAATTTTAAAATGAATATCAAGTAGAAACTCATTATTATCAATTAATTGAGATTCTCTTTCTTTAAAATCTTTTTGAATATTTAATTTACTTATTGTTTCTAAATTTGAATTACTAGAATTTCTTTTCATATTATAAATTAAAGGTTTATCTTTTGTAATTTCCATTAAATTTTCTATTATATTTTCTAATCCTTTTTCTGATAACAATTTCCCTTTTTTTTTATTTATTCCAATATTATTTAAACGAATTATATTATAATTATTTTTAGACCTAAATAAATTTATATGGTTTTTTTTAACAATATCATTTCCAATTTTACTAAAAACATTATTTGCGCTTGAATTTTTTTGAATATTATTTCCTTCATTATTTTTTGACATGTTATTATTTATTGTATTATTTATTATTATATTTGAAATATTTATATTACTATTTTGTTTTCTTTCACTTGGAATTGGAATTAATTTATTATTTCCTTTATGAATATGATTTGTTGATACTGAATGAATAATTGTATATTTATTTTTAAAGTCTCTTCTTGAAGAATGTTCTCCAGTCATTTTATTTTTTTGATAATCAAATTTTGCTTTAAATAAATCCTTTGTTTTTAATTCTGGAAAAAATCCTTTATTATATATTTTTTGTTCTTCTTGAAAAATTGATTGTTTAAATAATGACATTTTCTTTATTATGTTTTAATTTTTTGAATTTTTAAGAGTATAAAAATTGTTTTTTAATTTTAATTTTTAATATATTAAAAATAATTAATTAATTATTTTATATATATTAATTATTATTTATATTGTTTTTAGTTTTTTGAATTATCAATTTCTAATAAAAATTATAAAAGAATATGTTATTTATATATATAAATATCTAATTTATAAAAAACTTTTAACTGAATACGTATAAATTCCTTTTATAAAATATTAAATCTTCGAGAAAACCAAAAATAATAACTATAAACTTAAAAATCCAAAATAATGAATGAAACTATATTAAATAAAAATTATTAATGAAACATAACTGAATTTTCTTTTAAAATATCATTATTTTTTAAACTATGAACAAACTTAGATAAATGTTTAGAATTCATTTCTAAAAATTTTTGATATTTAAATTGTTCTGGTTTTAAATAATCTCTAATTTTCCAAGGTCCATGTAAAAGAAGAGTTCTTCTTCCATCTTTAAAATAACAAATTCTTTCTTTATCATTATATAATTGAATTCCAATTCCATTTTGTTTTCCATTTTCCCAGAAACCAATATAAGCATTTAAATTATCAAAATTCCAAACAAAAATACCAAAACCTTCTTTAACTTCATTTTTATAATTTCCACAATAATATTTTAAATCCGCCCATAAAAATTCACCCCAACCATTAATTAAACCATCTTTATATTCTCCAACATAAACACAATCATTAGAATATCTTGTTAAACCAATTCCATCCATTTTATTATTTTTCCATTCTCCTAAATATAAAGTTCCATCAGGCCATCGATAAAGTCCAATTCCATTTTTAATAGATTTATTTAATTCTCCTTGATAATAATTATCATCAAACCAAACTTCAATTCCTAATTTTTGTACATTATTTTTTAACCATGAATCTCCTATTATTTTTACATTATCTTTATTATATATTCCAAATCCTTTTGGACAATTATCTATATAATATCCTGAAAAAAAAGAATTTGATTTTGAATCATAAAATGATGCTATTCCATTTATTTTTGAATCTATAAAATTTGCTTTTAATATACTTCCATCTTTCCATTTTATTATTCCAAATCCTTCTTTTCTTCCTTTTGAATTGTGATTTCCATAAAATTTATATTGTTTCTTTTTTGTTATAAAATTTCCCTTTTGTAATGCTGATATTTCTGTTATTTCATTTAAAAATGGAAGAGATATATCTGTTAATGTTGAAGAATTTTTTCCAAAACTCGTATTTAATTTTTTTAAAGAATTATGAAAATTATTATGAGAATGTGTATTAAATATTGTATATTCTTCATTTACTTTTAAATCTTTTTCCATTTCAGATTTTTTTATTATAAAATTTTCTTCTATATATGAACCTGAAAATCTTTTTCCTGTATTATAATGTTCTTGATTTGATGTTTCTATATTTAAATATTTATTACTATCTAATATATCATTATTTTCTGTTTTTTTTAATGATTTTCTAAAAGCTCTTTGAATTTTTTCTACTTGAGTATTTAATTCTTTATCATTAATTATTATTTCACTTTCAATATATTTTTCATTTTCTGAAAATTCTTTTACTTTTGCAATATTTTTTGAAGAATTTTTTTTACTTACCATTGCTGTTGATATTGCACTTGGTTTATTTGTATTTTCTTCAGTTTTAGGTTCTTTTTCTTTTTTAATTTCTTTTTTAAATATGTTATCTACTTCAATTGTATTATTTCCTCTTAATTTTAAATCATTTATATAAATTATTCTACTCCCTTTATCTAAATTTTGTTCATCAGCATTTTTATAACAGCATAAATGCTGGTGAATTATATTTCCCATTTTATAATTTACTTATTTTATGAAAAAAATTTAAAAGTAAAAATAAAGTAAATTATAATCATATATTTATATTTATTTATAATTAAAAAAATTTTAAATCCTTACATAAATAATAAAAACAACAGTTATAAATAATAATATTCCTTAAAATTATTTTTAAACTATTTATCTGAATAAAAAACCTTAGTTACAATTCCAAAAGCTTTAAAATTATTATCATTAATAATAACATTACTTCCTTCGCATAAATATTCAGGAGAATTTTTAAATTCAAATCTTAATTCAATTTTTTCATTTTTAGAAATAAAAAAAGTTTCATCTCCTTTAACTTTAATTCTTCTTTTTTTCTTTTTTTTATTATCATCTTCAAATTCAAAATCGGATGTTAAATAACTACTTTTAGAATATTCACTTATAGTAGTATTAGCATCTTCATTACAATTATTTTTTTTCTTATTATCATTTAATATTTTACAAGTTTGTCTAATATGATTTATAATAATAACAGGTTCACATCTATATTTAACTTCTTTAATATTTTCATCACCAATTGACCAAACATCAGCTTTAAAAATTTTTATTGCTCTTGGAATATTATTTATTCCTATTAAACTCATTCCTTTAATAACTTCATTTTCTGAAAAATTATTTCCTGATAAACTTACTGAAGAAAATTGACCTTCATATGCTATATTTACATTTTGTTTTTTACAATGAATTGTATCTACTGTTAATAATTTAAAATTTCCCATTTTATTTGGACCAAAATAATATTTTTCTCCTTTTATTATTTTCCCTTTACTTACTACTCCTCCTATTATTGTTTTTCCATCTACTATAAAATGCTCATGAACATCAAATTGACTTCGAGGTGATGATATAAAATTAAATCCTTTATCTTCAAAAGAATTATTTATTAATGGTATTGTTCTTGATAATGTATTTGGTAAATTACTTATTAAAAATGATAATAAATCTATATTTGTTCCTTTTACATTACTTATTGGAATTATTGGGAATAAATTTTGATTATTTGTATTTTTAATTTCTGTTAAATAGGAAAATATATCATTTTTATTTTGTATTAATAAAGGTTTTAATGAAGGATTTATATGGAAAATACATTTAATAAAATTATCAAGGAATTTATTAAATTGATTTAAGGGATTTTCATTAAATAAATCAATCATAGTTATAATTGCAATCATTGGTATTCTAATACAATTATTTAATGTATATAATATTTTAGTATTATAAGTTGGACCATTTTTAATATCTACAAATAATAATGCATAATCTATATAATCAGGTGAAATTAATGATAATGTATTTTTCATTGCTTTTTCACTTCCACCCATATCATATAAATTTATTAATTTATATGATTTTTTTATCATTTCTGAATTATCTTTTATATGAATTCTTTCATTATTTTTATCTAATCCAAAAATTAAATGAGATATTGATAAAGTTTTTCCAGAAATAAATTCATGTTGAAATCTAAAATTTAATTTTCTCATTTTTCCATTTCCATCATCTAATTCTTCATTAACTATAACACTTAAAGTTGTTGATTTTCCTGAAGATTCTTCACCAAAAACTCCAATTTTAACTTCATTTTGATGATTATCAGAAATAAAATTATTTTTAATTAATTCTTTTTCAGTTAAATTATTATTTTTAATTTCATTAATTAAAAATTCAAAAAAAATTCCAAAAATTCCTTCTTTAGTTTTTATTATATCACAAGTACAATTTAATGATTTTGAAATTAATTTTACATTTGATAAAATATGAGTAATTGTTTCTTTTTCATTTTCAATATTATATATTCTTAATTCATAATGACAAGAATGATATTGATGAATAGTTTCATCTATTAAAGATTGAAGTTTTGACCATTTTATTTGAGAAAGATCTTTTGCATCGATTTTATGTTGAATAAAATTTTCATTTAATGACTCTGGCTGATCTTTTTCTACTCCTAAAAAAAGAAGATGTGATTCTATTGAATCTATATCAAAGTTGTTTTCCATTCAAAAAAAAATGAATTATTATTGATACATATTTTAAAAAAAATTATTTTTTTTTATATTAAATTTTCTGATTTAAAAATTATTGTTTTGAAAAACATAATATATTAATTTAATTAATTATAATATTTTTTTTCTTTTAATAAAACATTAATGTAAAATTGAAGTAATTTCTTGTTTAATTCCATTAGAAACACTTTCATGAATAGAATTTTTAGTATTTTCTAATAAAACGCTTAAATTTTTAACTTGTTTTTCAATTTCAGTTAACATATCTTCAACATATCTTAAAGGTGTAAATTTATTATTTCTTCCATAATCTTCAGTGACTAAATTTTCATTAATTAATTCATTTTCTTTATCTTTCTCAAGTGGATCTTCATAATTTTCATTATTTTTTCCATTTTGCTCATTATTATTATTTTTTTCTTCTTCTCCATCATCAAAATTATAAGAATTAATAGAATCAATAGCTAAAACAAAAATTCTATCTCTATGAGTTAATCTAGTATCAGGAAGAGGTTTAGTATAAACATAAGGATTATTATTATCTCTAGCACCAGGTAATCTATATAAACCTAAAGCAATAATATTTTTTTCACAAAATTCTTTATATAAATCTAAAAAAGTTTTATTTATTAATTTTTCTGGAATTGGCATTTGCCATAAATTAGAACTTTTTAAACCAACATTTTCACAAATTGATCTTAAAGTAGGATTTGAAGCATTTTTTCCTCCTGTTAATAATTGATGTATAATAGTAACAATATGTTTATTATAATAAGCTTGACAAGTTAAAGTATCTATAATTGGACTTACATAAACTTCTCCTGCAGAAAATACACTTGTACTTTCATAAGATATATTTCCAGCTTCTAATTTTTCTAATTCTTCATCAGGAAGTAAAAATTCTATATTTGAATCATATGCTAATTCAGTCATTATTTGTATATTTGGATTACATTTTTTAATTGCTTTATACACAAAAACAGTTTCTGAATCAACCATTTGATTATCATATGATGAATTTTGTTTTGAATTTTCATTTTCTAAAATAACAGCTTTATCAGCATATTCTATATTAGCTCTTAATAAGTCTTCAATATTTAAAGGAGAACCATTAATTAAAATAATATTTTCAAAACGAGAAATAGAATCCCATAAATCTTTAGGCATATCTTGAGTTAAAATAACAACATATTTTAAATTTTCTCTTCCTAAATATCTTGCCCTTAAAGGTAAAATATAATAATAAAGTGATGGATGAGTACCACAAACAACAATATGATTTCTATAAATAGTAGAATTTCTAATAGAATCTTTTTTAACATCAACATTATTATTAACAAAATTTTTAATAATAAAATAATCATCTTCTTCTTCAGCAGGTTCATTAAGCATATCATTATTTTCATCTAATTGTTGAATATCTTCAATTCTTAAAGTCATATAATCTCTAAATTTAGTTTCTGGTTTTGGTTTATCTTGAACTTGACCTCCATCATCATTATCATCATTTAAATCACCTCCTCCAGAATTATTATCATCATTTTCATTTTCTTCAACACCAGAATCTGCTGTTGCAATATGATCAGCAACTTCTTTATCAGAACAAATAACATAAATATAAAATTTAATATCTTCTCTTTCATCTATAAATTTTTCTATAAAAAATGCACCTGGATTTAATGATATCATTGTTTTTCCTTCTACTTCAATTTCTAATGCAAATGCTATTGCATCATATTGTTCATATATCATTTTTGATATTTGACAAAAAGTATTATTTTTAAATTGTTCATTTAAACTTGCTCTATAAATTTCATTTCCATTTCCTTCCAAATATTCATTCATCCATGTAAATTCTGTTTCATCACATGAACCACTTGATCTTACTAAATTTGTTATCATTGGAATTATTCCTGGAATTAAACAACTTTTACTCAATAAATTCATTTTTATTTCTTCTACTATTATTACTTGATCACTTGAACATTTATTTGATATTGATAATGATTGTAATCCACTTTGATAATGTATTTTATTTTCTGGTTTTATTAATTGAATAAATAATGTTGAATCATATATTTTTTGCTGTAAAAAATATTTTTTTATTGCTAATGACATTAATATATTTTTATGATCTGTTGAATGAGGATCATCTGTATATTTATCTGTCATTATTACAGAAGCTTTTGCTTGTTTTATATCAGCTCTTTCTAAATCTTTTTCTAAAACTGGATTTCCTTGTAAATATTTTAAATTTACTTCATATTTCCCTGCATGAAGAAATAATCTCATTTCTTGACTTGGCATTGATGGATTTAATATAACTGCATTTTTATCACTTTGACCATGATCAACATGAAATAATTCATTACAAAAATTTTTTAAAGCATCTACTCCAACATTTCCACATATAACTAAATGAGGAATTTCAGGATTTGCTCTATATATATCTCTTGAATATATTGATGAATTTTCTAATATTTGAATTAATTCATTTGTTTGTTTTGGTACCATATAAATTGTTATTACTATTAATAATATTATTATTATTCTTCCTAATTCTGTTAATGGATATATATCTCCATATCCTATTGTTGATAATGTTATTATTGTATAATAAAAAAAATCATGAAAATGAGATTGATATGTTAATTTTACTACTCTTTGAGATGGATTTTGAATAAAATAATTTATTCTATCTATTTCTACTATTCTAAAACAACATGCTGCAAATAATATTAAATTTAAAAATGATAATACCATTATTATTAATAAACGAGCTACTTCACTATTATTTAATTTTAAATATTTTTGTATTATTCTTGTTATTCTAAATATTAATAAAGCTCTACTCATTTCAACTAATTTTTTTATTGTTTCATTTTTTATTCCAGCAAAATAAGGTAAAATTGAAGATACTAAATCTATTCCCGTATCAAGTTGTAATAAATGTAATATTCTATGTTGAGCTAAATATAAATTTAATATTGTTTCTAAATTAAAATAACCACAAACAAAATATTCAAATATTATAAACCATTTAAATTTTTCTTCTGGGAAATATGTACTTATTATATATATTACAAAAGATGAAAAAGATAAAAGAAATGATATAATTTCAATTGCATCTTTTAATAAACCATTAGATAAAAATGCATCTAAATTTTGTTTAAAAGTTTTTTGATTTTCTTCATTATCATCTCCAACCATTTCATCTACTTGGTTTTGAAATTTCATATAATTATCTATAAATCCAGGAGAATTTTTTGATTCATTATCTGATTCTTGATTCGATATTTCCTCATTTCTAGATAAATGATTTAATTCTTCATTATCTACCATAATTTTATTTAAAATATTTTCGAAAAAATGATTCTTTTATCAATTCTAATTTAAACTTATTTTAAATAATTATAAAATAAATTAATGCCAATATTTTAAGATGAAATAATTCATTGTTTCATTGGTTTTATATAAAATTTGAAAATGAAAAACTAAGAAATATTTATAAATAAGGATTAATATATATCCATAAAATATATTCTTATTTATAATTCTATAAAAAGTTGAAGTAACAAAGGATAATTCATAAATATGATTTAAAAATAATTTTTACATTTTTTAAATATTATTTATACAATATCATTTCAATTAAATATATATCTTTAATAAAAAGTTAATATATATATAATTTTAAAATTCAAGAGAATCAAAAATATTATTTAATAAATTTAGTGAATAAAAAATTATTTATATATAAAAAAAATTAATATTTTTGAGGGCTTTTATTTTCAATTCAAAAAATAAAATTAAAAAAATATTAAAAGAATATATAAATAATTTTCAATATTAAAAATTTTCAAATAAGATTTCTAATTGTTTTCAAATAATAATTAATCTTCGTCTTCACTATTATTCTTGTTATAATCGATTAAAATAAAACTATTTTCTATTTCTTTTTCTGAAATTTTTGATTCAAAGTTTTTATACGCTTCTTCTACTATCTTTGCTTGTTTTATAGAATTTTCTAAATTTAAATAAAATAAAAAATGTTCAATTAGTTTATGCAATTTTTCTTCACGTTTTTTCAATTTTTCATCTTCAATTCCTAATTTTTGATTTAAAAACTTTTCAATTTGTATTTTTAAATAATTAAATAATCTATTTTCAACTTCAGATAATTCTTTATTCAATTGTTTAATTTGATTATTAATTTCTTTTAACATAATTATATTTCCTCTATATTTCAAATTGTTAGAAATTTTTTGAAAAATAATATTAATACAAGTAGTTTTTGCTATATTTACCATTTGATCTTTTGGAATAAAATTAAATAAATTTGATAAACTAAATCCAGTATTATATAATCCAAGAATAACAAATAAAAAAAGATTTTCATTATCAGTTTCAATTTTCATATTTTTTACAATATTTCCAATTAAATCATACATTTTTGCTTTGAAAGCTGCATCTCCAGAAGATTTAAGATAATTTTCAACATTTCCTTTTTTTTCATAATCAAAATATTTATGATAAAAAATTATTGATAAATCAATAAAAAATAAAATAAATTCTATATGTGATTGCCATTTAGATAATACAATTAAAAAATTATTATATTCTTCTGATTTCATTATATCTTTTGTAAATATTGATTGTATTACTTCTGCTATTCCAAATTTTGATTTTTCTATTTTTGTAAAAAAAAAATTTTCACAATGTAAAAATATTTCATCAAATTTGTTTAAAATAAATAATAACATATAATTACTTTTTTCTTCATCTTCAATACATTTTATTACATGCTTTTTAAGGTAATTTTTAATAAATTTTTTTTTCTTATAATCAGGTTTTTTCATATTCGGTATTATAGTTTTTGAATATTCAGTTTCAATATTTGATTGTTCTTCTTGAGGATAATTGATTTGATTAAATTTTTCAAATAAATTTTTAAATGAATTATCATAATATTTAAAACTAAAAAGTTCTTGAAAATTAAAACTTCCTCTTATTGAGACTTCAAACTCTGGGTCCATTTTTTAATTATTTTTTAAACTTTTAAATATATATACTTTAAAAACAGTTAAAAAATTTAAGAAATAAAATATATTTATTTCAATATTTTTAACAAATAATATTTTCTTCAGATAAACAATCATTAAAGTAAATCAACCAGTTAATGTAAATGAATTATTACTTTTATTGATTATTTGATTTAAAAAGAAACTTATAAAAATTAATCAAAATAATGAATTTATTTGTTTTAAAGGTATTTTCATTTATTTATAGAATAATTGAGAAATTTGATAAAAAAATCTGATATTTATATATACTTTTTAATAATATCAATGAATCATTAATATCAAATTACTTAATTTATAAAATGGAATTGGGCAATTACAAAAATTAATTATTTATAAAAAGTTTAATAATTTAATACCTTAAATTATATTTATTTAACAATTACCATAAATTAGGTGAAGAAAATTTTTTTTAATTTTAGAAGTTGAAATAATGGATATCTAAATAAATAGTAAAGATATTAGTAAGGATTAATTATTTGAGCAAAAAAAAATTTTTTAATTTATAAAAATTGTTATTAATTTTTAAAACAAAAATATTAATTATAAAATTATACCATTACCAAAGAGAGCAGCAAATTGTGTTTCAATTTCAACATTACCAACTCTTTTTGCATTTTCTTTCCTAAAAGATTCCATTTCTTCATTTCTCATTTTTCTTATTTCTTTTTCTCTTTTCACTATTTCTCCATTTAAATAAAATATATCATCAAAATATTCTCTAAATTTAGTATTACTATTAAAAAATTCAGCATAAGAACCTGGAACAAAACTTATTTTTTCAAAAGTTTCATCATTAAATGTTTTTTGAGCAATTAATTTATGTAAATTATTAGAAATATTTTTAATAACATTTTCTTCTTTTTTAGTATTTATTGCAATATTAATAACTTTTTCATATTTTAAAGCAATTGAATCAAAACTAGAAACAAATTTTTGTGGAATTGTATATTCAACATCATTTTTTTCATTATTATTTATAGGTTCACTTTCTAAAGTACTTTTAGTTAATAAATTATTATCAATTTTTTGTTTTTGATTTAAATTTTCTTTTAAAGCTTTTTGTCTATTTGATAAAACAGTAAATAATTTAACTAATTCAGATAATTCATATTGTTTATAAGATATTTTTAATAAATATTCAATTTGTTTAGTATTTAAAAATTTAGGAAATTTTGAATGTTCAATAAAAGCTTTTAATTCAATTAATTTAACTAAAATCCAACTTAAACCTTCTCTTCTAACATCAATTCCTTTTTTTAATATATCAAAATAATATCTTTTATGATCAGAAACTCTACTATTTACTCTTAATTTTAATTTTCTTAATTCATCTTCAATACTTAATATTCTTTTATTTTTATGTTCCATTTCAATTCTTAAATCTTCTTTTTCTTGATCTAAATTATTTATATGATTAATTACTTTTTGATTAAATTCTACAATTTTTTTATGAATTTTTAATTTTTGAATATTATTTAATTCTTTTTTAACTGTTGATTCTTTATTTTTTTTCATATTAATTTCCATTTTTTTCCATTTTTCTTCTGCTGGATTTAATTTTATACTTTTTTTCTGCTTTTTAGGACTTTTTTTCTTTTTTTTAGTAATTAAATAATCAAAATCATATTCATCAACATCAATATCACCATTTTTAACTTTTTCAGAAACTTCTTTTGCTTCTTCAATTAAATTTCTTTTTTCATTTTCAATATCATTTAATCTAATTAAAATTTGTGCAACTTCATCAGAATATCTTTTTTTTTCTGTTTTTTTATCATATACTTGTTGAGACATATTAGCTAAACTACTATCTAAAAATTCTTCAACTCTAATTTTTTCTTTCATTACTTCTTTATAAAAATCAACACTAGATTTTTTATTTATATCTCTTTTTTTTATATTATTATTATCAAAAGCATCAAAATGAAATTGTTTTTTATTAATACTCATATTTTGATTAAAAATAGCATTTTGTTCTACTTCAAATTTATCAAAAAATTCTTTTAAATTTTTATTTCTTGCTATAATTTGAGCTTCTTTTGGATTATTTTTTATTTGAAACATCCAATTTACATTTGAAGTATCTAAACTTTGAGTTATTCCATTAAAAGTTGATCCTCTTCTTATTCCTTTATTATATGATGCATTTTGAATATCCCAATTATTTAATTTTTTTATTTCATTTTCTTCTATTTTTCTTCTATGAAATTTTTCTGCTTTATCATCTTTATCAGAATCTTTTATAAAATTTAATATTGAATCTTTATTCATTGTTTTATATAAATCTTTATTTAATTTATAATTTTCTATTTGTTCTAATTCTTCTTTTGATAATTTCTTCCAATTTTTATTTTGAGTTACTTTCGGAAGTGTTATAAATCCTTCATCTACTCCTATTATATTTACTTTGTTTTTTTTTCGAAGATATTCTGGTCTTAATTTTTGTTTTTCATTTTCTAAATTATTTATTATTTCTCTTGTTTGTGGTGTATTTCCATCTGTTTTTAATTTATTTGATATTTCTAAATCTAATATATATTCTTTATTTATATTTATAAATTTCTTTTTTTGATAATTATTTATTATTTGACTTAAAGGACGTGAAAAATGAGTTAATGAATTTGTTGTCATTTCTTTTTTTTAGTTTTAATTTTTTTTTTTTGTTATTTTATTTTATTTTTTTTTTAAATTTAATTTATAATTTTTGTGAAATATATAATTTATATTCAAAAATTTAAGATTATTTTTTGAATATAAAATTATTTATTTTGGGAGTATATTTTTTAAGATTTATTGTTCTTCTCTTTTTTTTCCCAAAAAATCTTTTATATTGTCACCTTTATTAGGTTGTTCCATTAAAGATTCAATAATATTTTTCTTTTCATTCCTTTGATTGTTTTTATTATCTTTAAAATTATTAAATGTTTTATTATTGTTATTATCTTTATTAATAACATTAATAATAATCTTGTTTTTATTATCTTTATTAATATTATTAATAAGATAAGTTTTATTATTATCTTTATTGATTTTATCAATAAGATTTGATTTACTATCATTATCTTTATTGATTTTATCAATAAGATTTGTATTATTATTGATATCTTTATGAGTAATATAAACTTGATTAGTTTTATTATCTTTATGGGTAATGTTATTATTATTATTTAAAATATAAAAATCATTTTCTTTCAGAATATTGAGTTGACTCCCATTTTCTTTATTTGTCTTAATATTAATATTGTTATTAATGTTTTTAATACCATTATTAAAATTATTATTATGATTGTTCTTAACATTATTATTATTAATATGATTATTATGATGATTATTATTATTGTTATTATTATGATTATTATTATGATTATTATTATGATTATTATTATGATTTTGACTATTATTTTGATTATTATTATTCATATTATTATTATCTTTTTTATTATGTTTCTTTTCAGTATCATTTCCTTTCCCATAATAAGATTTATAATCTTTCTTCCCAATAATCATATTCCCTTTAACATTAAAAGCATTACCACAATTATTAAATTTATTTTTAATATCTTTTTTCATTTGATATTCATGAGTATCATAAGGAATTTTAGGTAATTCTTCCGGTTTACACATAAGAGGTTGATTACTGACAAAAAACTCATGTTTCATAGCATCATGGACATTAATTCTTTTATTAGGATCAAGAATAAGCATTTTACTTAATAAATCAAAGCAACAATCATCAACTTTTTTATTATCTTCAAAATATCTTTTTAAAACATAAGGAAAATCTGTTTTAGGGCAGAATTTATAATAAAGTGGTAATTTAGAAACTCCAGGCCAATTATTTTCATTTGGAGTTCCACATTTTTCTATAATTTTATGAATTTGATCAATTTCTTTTTTTCCTTGAAATAAAGGAACTCCAGTTAATAATTCTGAAAAAACACAACCAACACTCCACATATCAATTGAAGGACCATAATGATTTTCTCCAAATAATAATTCTGGGGCTCTATACCATAAAGTTGCAACTTTATTAGTTATTCCTTTTTTTAATGATGGATTTATTATTCTTGATAAACCAAAATCTCCAATTTTTATTTCTCCTTTATTATTTAATAATATATTTGCTGTTTTTATATCTCTATGTATTATATTATTTAAATGCAAATATTGTAATCCTTCTAATATTTGATACATTATACATTTTATACATTGTATTGGATAATTTATTTTCATATTTCCTAATCCACTTATATTATGTTCCATATATTCAAATACTAAATATACATTTCCTATATTATTTTTTTTTTCTTTTCTTTTTGATGTTACTACTTCTATTAATGATATTATATTTTTGTGATTTAATCTCTTTAATATCATTATTTCTCTTAATGCTGTTATTGGAAAACCTTCTTTTTCATTTTCCATTAATATTTTTTTTAATGCATATATTTTAAGATTATTTGGTGATGATGGATCTTCTAATTTTGCTTTATATACTTTACCAAATGAACCTTTTCCTACTTGATTTATTTTTTTATATAATTCTGCACTTCTAGAACCCCATTTAGTTAATGAAAAACAATTTCTTATTATTTCTTTTTGATTTTTATTATTTTCACTTACTTCTTTTTTATTTGTATTCTCTTTTTCTTTTTGGTTTTCTTTTTGTAATTGGATGTTTGTAGTCATCTTTTTTTTTTTTTGGTGCTTTTTTGAATAACTAATTTTATTTATAAAAATTATTTTTTATTTTGATTATTATTAATGTATTTTTATCTTATAATTTGGTTTTTTTTAAAATAATTATAATTTTTATATAAAAAAAATTTCAATGTTAATTCATATTCTTAATAATTAATTAAATTTAAATTATCCTTAAATAAAAAACAAATAAAAAAATGAGCAAACAGAAGTCTACATCAAATTTAACAGAAACATTATTAAAAAAACCACCTAAATTAACATTATTAGAAATAGAAAAAATTACAAAAAACTTATTTAAATCAAATTATTTTCCGGATAACGATTATGATAATTATATGAATCTAATAATGGAAGTATTAGTTTTTAATAAAAATTGTCATTTAGTCACAATATTTAAAGATTTTATGATATTAGATTACATAGATGAATTTTTAAAAAGATATTATAGAAATAGTGAAAGTAAAGATCGTATTCCTCGTTTTGCAAATTTTTATAAAAATTATTTAAAATTCTTTTGTAAACCAACTTTTTCAGATTTTGAATGTAATGAAATAATTCAAGAACATAGTGAAAAAAAAGCTGAATTATATTATAATCAAAATTTTAGAAAAAAAGATAAAAATAATGATAATGATGATGGATTATTTGAAGATGAAAGTGATTCAAATAGTATTCAAGTTTCAAAATCAAAAATTGAAAAAACAATATTTAATCAAACTATTAAAAAACAAATTGATGAAACTAGTTTAGAAACAATACAAGTTGATGATAATAGTCAAGGAACAATAAATTTACAAGGAAATGATTTTATTCCTAATCAAAGTTTTTTATATACAAAATATTCAAGTGAAGTTTCTTTATTAAATATGATGAATGCTTTTAATGGAAAAAAAAAATCTGTTAGAAATAAAAAAAATCCACAACCTAAAATTCATCATTATTTAAGTAATTCTGGTAATAGTCAAATTAAACATTCTAAATTATTATCTTATACTTCTTTATGTCAAAGAAAATCTATGTCTGGAATTAATAATAATAAAAATAGTAATTTTAGAGATAGTACTAAAGAAGAAAAAAATAATGCTCATACTAAAAGTCAAATTAATTTTAATTGGAGAAATGGAATTAAAAGTAGAAATCAAAATAATTCTATGTCTAATCAAAATATTCATTCTTTAACTAAAAATGATTCTAAGTATAGAACTTATGATATGTTTAATAATAATAATAATAATGGTATTCTTCATAAGAAAGGAGTTAGTTTATTAAAAACTCAAAATGTTGAAAATTTACTTAATAAATTACAAAAAAATGTTCATCGAAGTAATATTTATTCAATTGATAATTTAGTAAGAGGAAATAAAATAAAAAAAAATGTAAGTTCAACAACAAATATTCCATTTTCTAAAAAATCATTAAATAATAATAATAGTTTAAGAAGACAGAATAATAGTGGTTCAAAAAATAAAGTAAATTCTCCTTTATCAAATAAAAATTCTATTATATCTCGAAATTCAAAATTTCCAACAAAGAAAATTCCAATAAGTCATACTGTAACAAATTATTCAAATAATAATAATAATAATGATGATATTATGAAAATAACATTAGCAGCATTATTAATGAATAAAAATAATAATTTAAGACAAACAAGTCATCATAGAACAAATAGTAATAATAATAATAACAATAATAAACAAATTCAAAATGTGAATATTAATATCAATAATCAAATAAATATATCAAATAATCAATTTCAAGAAATTTTATCAAGTAAATTAAATAATAAAATTAATCATAATGATAAGATTGATATTAATATACATAATAATATAAATCATATTTTTGATGATAAAACTAAAAAATTTTCTAGAAATAAAGGAAGAGGTTCTGATATAAATATAAATTCAGTTTCTCCTCCTTTTCATTCT
Source organism: Isotricha sp. YL-2021b (assembly GCA_023805745.1). Classification (NCBI taxonomy): domain Eukaryota; phylum Ciliophora; class Litostomatea; order Vestibuliferida; family Isotrichidae; genus Isotricha; species Isotricha sp. YL-2021b. The sequence goes on along the minus strand of JAJJKW010001530.1, from coordinate 56,086 downwards.
GTTAATCACCAAAATTCTATTTATAGAAGTAGTTCTGGAATTGATAAAAAAATTTTTACTTCAACTATGAATAATTTCCATAATAATAATTTTAATGCAAAAAGTCCTAATAGAAATTTAGGAATTATGAATAAAAATTCAACCAATAAATTAATTAAATCTATTGAGAAAATTAAAATTAATGAAAATTATTATTTAAAAAATAAAGGATATTCTGGAAGTACTGGTTATAAGAGACTAACTAATAAAAGAGCTTCTTCTAAAAATTAAAGAAAAATAAATGTAATTCTTTTATTTTTTTCTATAAATTCAAAATAAAAAACTAAATAAATTTTATTTACATTTAAAAAATTTAAAAATAAATACAAAAACTAAGAAATAAAAAATTTAGTTTAATTATAATAAATTGAAAAAAACCTTTTCAAAAAATACAATTTCCATAAAATAAATAAAAAAAATTATAAAATAAAAAATAAAAAAAATGATGCAATCGCAAAATTACAATTCAACATTAAATTCAATGAATAATTATCAAAATCAAAATTTTCAAAACTTTCAAAATTCAATAATATTTCCAAATCAACAACAACCTCAAATTCAAAATCAAAAAATAGAAAATAATAAAAAATTAGAAGAAGAAAAAAAAGAAGAAAAAAAAACCGAAAAACCAATAATTCCAGAAAGAGATTTATTATCATATTTTCAAGAAACATTTTTAACAGATAGTAATATAAGAGGAGATGATTTTGAATTACCATGTCATAAAATAATTTTTGCAGCATCTTCAAATTTTGTAAATGAATATTTAAAATTTATAGATAATACTGAAAATAATATTTCAATTCCAGTTCCAGAAATTTTTGAAAGTGAATATTCAAAAGGAAATCATAAAATTAGTATGGAAATTGTTTTAAAATATTGTTATTCAAATCAAAATTTTAATTCTATTAAAGATGATATTACTAAAAATAATTTATTTACTGTTTTAGCTTATGCACAATGTTTTCAAATTAAATCTTTATGTCAACATTTAGAAAGAATGGTTATTAATACTTTCTTAGATGATGATAATGTTGGAAAAATTGCTAGTGAAAGTATTTTACTTGAATTAAGTGAATTAAATAAAGTTTGTGTTGAAAAAATGAGAATTAATTATAATAAATTAAAAGGAAAAAGAAGTTTTAGGAATTTTATGGATTTTAATTTTGATACTTTTAAATTATTTGTTTCTGCTGATGAAATTGATATGGAATGTGAAAAAGATATTTGTGATTTAGTTAAAGAATATATTGAATCAAGAAGAAATTTACCTCCTGAAGAAATTCCCAAAGAACCTTTAATTAAAAAGGAAAAAAAAGAAGAAGAAAAGAAAGAAGAAAAAGAAAAAAAAGAAGAAGAGGAAGAAAAAAAAGAAGAAGAAGAGGAAGAAAAAAAAGAAGAAGAAGAGGAAAAAAAAGAAGAAGAGGAAGAAAAAAAAGAAGATGAAGAAGAAAAAAAAGAAGAAGAGGAAGAAAAAAAAGAAGATGAAGAAGAAAAAAAAGAAGAAGAAGAAGAAGAGAAAAAAGAAGAAGAAGAAGAGAAAAAAGAAGAAGAAGAAGAAGAGAAAAAAGAAGAAGAAAAACCAAAAGAAGAAAAAGTACCTGTTAAAAAAAGTGTTAATAATAATGAAGAAATGAGACAAATATTATTAAATAATTGGAGAGAACATATGAAAGATTTAAAAAATTCATTAAAGAAAGTTCCATTAACAAAAGAACAAGAAAGAGAATTAATATTATGTATAAGATTTTCATATTTATCTCATCCTCAATTAGTAGCATTAGAAAATGATCCAATAATAGGAGAACATAAAGATTTATTATTACAAGGATTATCAATTAGATTAAAAACATATGAAGAAACTCCAGAAAATGAATTATTAATAAATTTAACTCCTAGAAAATATTTATCTGCAAAACCAGAAGTTATAAATCAACAAATTCCAAATAATGAAATAAATAGTAATATGAATAATATAAATATGAGTAATAGTGTGAATATGAATAATTATCAATTAGATCAACCTTATTCATCAAAAATGATGGGTAATCAAATTGAAAATACTAATTTTAATAATCCTTATGGATTTGAACAAAATGAAAGAAATGAATTTAATAATAATAATCAGGAAGAATTTTTTAATTCATCTCAAAATAGATATGATCCAATGAATCAAATGACAATGTCTCAAAATAGATTTAATCAACAACAATCAATAAATAATCAAAATAAAAATAAATTTAAAAATATACTTCCAAATACAATGAGAGATTTTCAAAAAAGAAATCAAATGGAAACATTAAATCCAAATTTTGAAAGAGAAAATTCATTTAATAAAGATAAAAAAAAATTATATAAATCTCAATTAAATCCTCGTCCACCACAAGATCCAAAAATATCATTAGATTTTTATAAAAATATGTCAATGATAAATAAACCACATCCAATATTTACATATGAATATGATTTTGATGAAAATGGTATATTTTATTATTTAGGAACAAAAGGTAAAATAAATCCTTATAAAAATCCATTTGAAATTGGTCAAATTAAAGTTTTTGCTTCTTCTTTAGGAAAAGGAAATTTATCAGATTTTGTAGGAAGAAATTTAGTAAATTTAAGAACTCAAAATGAAGAAAATTCATTTTTTGGAATTGATTTAGGACAAGAAAGATTTTTAATTCCAAGTTGTTATTCAATTAAAAATAGAAATTCTTCTTCTCATGTAATGTTATGTTGGAATTTAGAAGGTTCAAATGATAAAATAAATTATGAAGTTTTAGATACAAGAATTTTTTCTAATAATATTAATAGTAAATATCATAATAATTTAGAAAAAGAAAGAAATATGTTAAAACAACCTGGTTGTACTTCTACTTGGGGAGTTAGTAAAAGAATTAGAGAAAAATTTCCTAAAGGTTTTAGATATTTTATTTTAAAACAAATTGATAAAAATTCAAGTGGTGGTTATAATTTAGCTATTTCTGGTTTTGAAATGTATGGTGAAGGAATTGGAAGAAATTGGAATTTAAATTAAAAATGCATATTTTTTTTAAATTTTTTTTTTATTTAATTTTTCTAGAAAAAATATTTTAGTTTTTAATAATTATTATACACAGAAAATAAAAAAAATAATTTTTTTCTACATCAATCTTAAAAATAAATTAAAAATAATAAATAACATTACATTATATACATAATATAAATATGCAAATCAAAGAAATTAAAATATATATCTAAAAAAAAATAAAATGTCAGAAGGAAAACCATTAACAAATAAACCATTAAAAAAGGGAAAATCAATATTATTATTTGATATAGATGGAACATTAACAGTTCCAAGATTACCAATAAAACAAAATATGATAGATTGTTTGACAGAAGTTGGAAAAAAAATAAAATTAGCAACAGTTGGAGGAAGTGATTTAAATAAAGCACAAGAACAAATTGGACCAATTTTTAATATAATAGATTATAAATTTACAGAAAATGGTTTAAATTCCTTTGATAGAGAAGGTAAATTATTTCATAGTAAAAGAATTAATCAACATTATACTGAAGAACAATTAAAAGAATTAATTAATTTTTGTTTAAAATATGTATCTGAATTAGATATTCCTATTAAAAGAGGTAATTTTGTTGAATTTAGAACTGGAATGTTAAATGTTTCTCCAATCGGAAGAAATTGTTCTCAAAGTGAAAGAGAAGAATTTGCAAAATATAATAAAGAACATCAAATTTTAGAAAAATTTAAAAAAGCAATTGATGATAAATTTGCTGAAAAATTTGATTTAAAAGTTTCTATTGGAGGTCAAATTAGTTTTGATGTTTTTCCTAATGGATGGGATAAAAGATATTGTCTTCAATTTTTAAAAGATTATGATAATATTATTTTCTTTGGAGATCATACTAATCCAGGAGGAAATGATTATGAAATTGCTACTTGTGATGGTATTACTAGAGGTAATCATGTTAATTCTCCTGAAGATACTATTGAAAAAATTCATCAAGTTATTAAAGAACTTGAAGAAGTTAATAAATAAATTTTGTTTGTCGATTATGACTTCTTTTATTTATTATTTTTATTTATTGAGTTTTATTATTTATTTTTAAAAGAATTTTGATTGGGATTTAATTTAAAATATTTTTTTTTGTTTTTTTTTTCTTTTGAAAAAGGATTTTTTTATTTTTTTTTTTATTTTTATTTTTTCATTTTTATAAATAAATTGATTAAAATTTCTTTATTTGTCACAAAAATAATTAAATAATATACAAAAATATTTTAAACTAATAATAAATACGTATAAATTGAATAAAATAAAAAAAATTAATGTCTCTTTCATTAGAAGAAGAAAAATATCAAAAGCATTTTATAAAAGATCATATATTTCCAAATAAAACAATACAAGAAATAGTAGAAAGAATGTATAAACCTCCAGCAAAATTTATTCAGCATTTATTAGAAATAAGAAATGATTTTGATATAAAATATGAATTATTATTTGATAATTTAAATAATACATCATATCCAAAAGAATGTAAATATAAATATTCTTGTGTTCATCCAATTGCACCAGAAAGAAAACAATTAATGGGACCAAGTCAATTAAATGTTGAAGATGAAATTCATGTAATTATAATAAATGCAAATAAAGTTTATGTTGAATATGTTACTCATCTTTCTGGTTTTATGTTAATGGATACTTTTATTTCTAGAACTTTATATATTTTTGAAAATGTTAATAATGATGTTTCTTTAAATCTTAAATATGATATGGAATTTCTTAAACCTAATTTATTTAAAACTATAATGGAAAATAGTTCTTATAAAGAAAATGAAGAAACTTTTAATGATTTATTTATTCCTGAAATGGATAAATTTTTGGAAATTGGTAAAAAAGAAGAAAAAGTTGAAGAAGAAGAAGGATTAGATGATTTTATGGAATATAATTATTGGTTATTTTATGCAACTTTATAAATTTTTTTTAAATTTTTTTAAAATTTTTGAATTTTTTTTATTATTATATAAAAATATGAACTAAATTATTGTAAAAAATATAAATGTTTTCAAATGTAAAATCTGAAAAAAGTTTAAGAAAAAAAGAAATAATGGAATTATCTAATGAAGAAGGAAATAATACATGTTTTGAATGTGGTATATTTTATAAATAAAAAAATTGTAGATTCTAATCAAATTGAATGGGCTTCAGTTAATAATGGAATTTTTTTATGTTTAAAATGTTCTCAAGAACATAGAGGATTTGGAAGTAATATAAGTTTAATAAAAAGTCTAAAAATGGACAGATGGAATGAAATAGAAATAAATTTAATGAAATTAAGTGGAAATTTAAGATTAAAGAAATTTTTAATGGAATTAAATATTTATAGAAACGTAAATAAGAGAAAATTATACAATTCAAAAATTATGGGTTATTATAGAAAAATGGTAAAAATAAAATTTTTATTAATTACAAAACAATAAAAATATATTTATATTTTTAGTTAAATGCAGAAGTTAATCATAAAGATTTTACAGAAGATATTCCAGATATATCAAATTTATTAGAACCAATTACTTTTCAAGTTAAAAAGAATTTTAGTAATTATGAAAATAGAACAATAAATAGTGCAACAGAACATTTAATTTCAAAACCAATAGAAAGTGATTATCATGAATATCAAGATAATAAAATTGAAATTCCAATGTATAATTCAAATAATGGAGATGAAAATAATTATAGAAGTTTTGATTCAAATAATGATGATAATAATGATGGTCAATATTCTAATTATTTTTCTTATTTAACTGGAATTTATAATTCTATTAAAGATAATTTAAATACTCAAAGTTTAATTTATTTTAGTGGAAAAGCTTTAGAATATGTTGTTTATGCAGGAGGTAAAGTTTATGAAAAAAGTATTGAAGGATTAAATTATATTAAAAATAAATTTAATAATGGACCAAGAAATTTCGGAGGTGCTTATGTTAATTTATCTAATGATGATAATTTTGAAAATGGAGGTGAATCTTTAATTGATAAATCAAATAATATTTTTGATGTTTAAATTCAATTAATTTTTCTGATGTTTAAATATAATTATTCCTTTTTTAATTTTTTTAAAATATTAAATTTATTATTTATTTTATATTTTATGAAAAAAACTTTAGTTATATTTTTATTTATTTAATATTAATTTTTTTTTTCAATTTTATTAAAAAGTTCTAATATTTCATTTCTAATTAATGAACTATCATTTAATATTTTATAATGATTATCAAAAAAAGTATCTAAATTTATTTCTTCTTCATCATTATTTAATAATTTTTCATTAATATATTTTTCTATTTGTTCATCTGAAAAAACAAGATTACAATAATCAACCATATTTTTAGGATTATTTGATAAAGCTTGTAAATCTTCTGCAGCTCCTCTACTTATCATATAAATATACATTTTTAAAATATTTTTTAATTCTTCTTTTGATATTATTTTCTTTTTTTCTTCATCTTTTTCATCTCTCATTTCATTTAAATATTGTTTAAAATATTTTTTACAATCTTCTAATTGAGCAAGAGGGAAAAAAAATAAACTTAATATTAAATAATTTTCTTTAGAATTTTCTTTTGAATATTTAATTACTTTTTGCCAATAATTAATTGATATTTCTTTATTTTGAGGATGAGTTAAAATACTTTCAATTATTATAAACCATTTTTTGTCATTTATTTCACTAGTTAACTTTTGTTTTTTTGTTTTTATTATTTCATAAATATCTTGAATAGGTTTTTTATTTATATTTAATTCTTTGAAAAATTCATTAAATATAGTTTCATCCTTTAAACTTCTAATACAAGCACAAGCTTCAACTCCTCCCATAAATTTAAAAAAATAAAAATAAAAGTTTGAAAATATTAATATTATTTTTTTTATTTAAAAAGTTTATTTTTTTTTTCAATTTTTTTAATGGAAAATGAAAAAATAATAAAACATGAAATGGCAAAAAGTGAAAAAGATATGATTGTTTATGTAACAAGACATTATAATGAAAAAATAATAGATAATAAAAGTATAATTAATGGTATTTTTGAATTATTAGAAAAAATAGGAGAAGGTTCATATTGGAAAGTAATTAAAGTAAAAAGAAAATTACTTTCATCAGAAGGAGAAGTTATAGACAATAATTTTTATGTTTTTAAAAAAGGAATTTTAAATAAAAGAATAATAAATTTAAATGAAAAAGAAACTGAATGTAGAATAGGAGTAAAAGAATATAATATTTTAAAAGAAATTTGTCATCCAAATATATCTAGATTATATGAATGTATTATTGATAATTCATTAAATAAAATTATTTTAGTTATGGAATATTGTGATTTAGGTTCATTAATGATTTCAAAAAGAAAAGATAATATTGATTATTATGAATATAATAATAAAGTTATGGAATATTTTTGGAAAAAATATGAAGGAGAAAAAAATATTCCAGATAATTTTTCTTATGAAAATTATGAACAAAAAAATTTTTTTGAAATATTTTCATATGAAATTTTAACTCAATTAGTTTCTGCTTTGAAATATTTGAAAAATAAATTAATAGTTCATTTAGATATTAAGCCAGAAAATATATTAATTAAAAGCATTGAAAATGAAGAAAATAATTTTGTGAAATTAAGTGATTTTTCAATATCAAAAAAAATTTCTACAGAAAATTCAAAAATAGAATTTTCTGGAGGAACACCAATTTTTATTCCACCAGAAATAGAAAATGAAGAAGAAATTGATCCTTTTAAATATGACATTTATACTTTAGGAGCTTCAATTTTTTCTTTTTTATTTAATAAATTTAATTTTTTTGAAATTAAAAGTCTAAAAAATGAAATTTCTCATAAAAAATTATCAAAAATATTAGATTTAACTCTTGAACCTAATTTTTCTAATCGTCCTTCAATTAATGAAATAGAAGAAATTATTTTAAAAGAATAATAAAAGATTTTCTTAATTAAAATATATAATTTATATATCTTTTAGTTTAATTGATTTTAATATTTTTGATTTAAAAATTGAAAAGTAGTTTTTTATTATTTAATTTTTTTCTAAAATAAATTATTAAAGTTTAAATAATTTAGATATTAATTAATTGAACCAATGCAAAATGGAAATGGTTTATGTAATGCTCCAAAAATTCCATTTAGAATTCCTAGAAGAAAACCATCGTATTTTGATTTAAATAAAAAAGTATCATTTAAAAAAGAAAAAATAAATGAATATGATTTTGATATAGAAAAATCTTTTCAACAGATGATCAAGAAAATGATGTAAATAAAGGTGATAAATTAAAAAAAAATTTTCTTAAAAAAACTAAATGTAATAATTATATTTCTATTCTTCAATTTTTAAGAGAAAATTAATATGGCTTTAATATGATTGTATTATTTTAAGTTTTTAATATGTAGTTATAATTGATATACAAATTTTAATCTAAAAAACATGAAGGTAGTATTTTGGTAAATTTATAAATTAGTATACATTTAAATAATAAGAAAACAATATAAATATGTACTAATATTTTTTTATTTATTTCCATTCCAAACATAAAAATGATAAAAAATAATAGAAGCAGCAATAGCAACATTTAAAGAACCTGTTTTTTCACTATATTGTTGAATAAAAACAAATTGTTCACATAATTCTTTTTGTTTTTTATTTAATCCAGCTCCTTCATTTCCTAAAATAAAGAGAGTATTTCCTTTAAATGGATGATTTTGAATTGGAATACAATTTACTCCTATTTCAATACCACATGCAGTTATATTATTTTCTTTTAAATATTTTTTTAATGATTCAATATCTTCAAAATATTCAAAATATTCTTTTATTTTTAATGACATTTCTTTTTCTCCTTTAAATAATTTTTCTAATACTTTTTTTTCTTTTCCTAATACTAAAAATTTTTTACAATTATATGAAATAGCACTTTTTATTAATATTTTTATATTATGACGTGATTGAATATTATAAATTAGTAGATAAAAAGAAAAATTTTTTTTATCCATTAAGTATATTTAAAACCAATATAAATATTTAAAAATTTTTTCATTAATTTTTTAATTTTAAAAAAAAAGAAATAAAAAAAGCATCAAAAAATTAAATTTCAAAAAAAACAATGGAAAAAAATACAAAAATATATATATTATTCTTAGTATCAAATTTATTATTAAATTATGACACAGGAGTAATTCCAGCAAGTTTATTAGAAATTCAAAAAGAAATAAATTTTGTATATACAGAACAAGCATTATTAGGTTCATTAGTTTATTTAGGATTATCAACGGCATCATTATTTGTTTCACCAATAATATCAAAATATGGAGCAAAAGATACTTGTTCAGTAGTTTTATTATTAAATTCTTTATGTTGTTTTATATTTTCACTTTCTAAAGATAAATTTATATTATTTTCTTCAAGATTTCTTATGGGAATTACTGAATCTTTTCTTGTTATTTATAGTCCTGTTTGGATTAATAATTATTCTCCTCAAGATAAATGTACTACTTGGTTAGGTATATTACATGCTACTACTATTTTTGGAATGATTGGTGGTTATATTTTTAGTGGAATTGTTATTAATGTTTTAAATGATTATTTTAATTGGAGATTTGCTATTCAAATTCAAGGAATTTTTCTTATTCCTGTTTCTCTTCTTTTTTATTTTGAAAATGATGATTTTATTAGTATTAAATTTTCGAGTTTAGAAGAAGAATATGAATACAATGTTAATAGATATAATTCTCAAAAAGATTTAATTTATAAAATGAATTTTACTATAGAAAGTAAAAATAGTAGAAAAATAAAAAGTGATATAGTTAATTCCGAAAGAGCAATAAATATTCAGCATAAAATATATAGTTCAAATGAAAATATGTTAAAAGAAGAAGAAGAAGAAGAAGAAAAAAAGAAAGAAAAAAAAAGTGAAAAAAAGGAAAAAATATCTCAAAAATCCTATTCTCATTATAGTTCAAAAATATCAAAAACATCATGTTTAAATTTTTTAAAAAAGTCTATAAAAATATTATCAAATCCAATATATATATCAATGACATTTGGTTTATGTTCAGTATATTTTATAGTAACAAATATCCAATTTTGGATGACTGCATATTTAATAGACATAATAGGAGCAAATCCTTTTTTAGTATTTTCAGTATTTTCTTTTTCTTCAATAACAGCACCTTTATCAGGTATTTTAATAGGAGGAACTTTATCAGATAATTATGGAGGATATAAAGGAAAAAATACTTATAAAGCAATTCAAATGACAGTTGCTTTTGGTTTAATTGCATTTATTTTTGCTTTTCCTTTAGGATTTATTTTTTCTTTTATTTATATTACTATTTTACTTTGGGCTTTTTTATTCTTTGGTGCTGTTATTGTCCCTATTTGTACTGGAATTATGATTAGTTCTATTAAACAAGAAGATCAAGCTACTTCAAATAGTTTAAGCCAATTAATATTTAATTTAGGAGGTTATTTTTTATCTCCTTTTTTAACTGGATTTATTATGGATTGTTTTGAAGATGAAAAACAAGGTTTTATTTGGGGAATGAGAGTTGGATTTTGGTGGGTTTTTTTCTCTGTTTTTTTTCTTGTTTTTGCTTGGGTTTATGAATATAGAAAAAGAAAAAAATTTAAAAATGATGAATTAAATCAAGATAGTAATTCTAGTATTGAAGAAGAAATGGAAGCTAATTTTTCTGATTTTATTAAATTAGAAATTAGAAGAAGAATTGCTTTGTCAAACAGATAAATTCTTTTATATTGAAATTTAGGGAATATTAGGGAAATATAGATATATTTATTATATTTGTTTTTTTAAATATTAGATTTTTGTTAATTATATGATATCATATTAAAATGTTGGTTATTTAATATAAAGTTTTTTTAAATTTCTTTACTTTTCAAAAAATATATATTACCTATTTCATCTCCGGCAATTATTCTTCCATTATCAGTTTCTAATAAAAATGTAATTTTATAAATTAATTTATTGTTTCTTCCTGTTTTAACTTCACATATTTTTTGATAATTATTATTAACAATTCTTCCTTGTTCAATTAAATCAATAGATCCAAGAATTATATCTGAATTATCCATTTGAAATAAACATAAAAATGATTTTCCTAATTGAAATATATTTACAACTTGATAATTATCAACATCAATTAAACTTATTTTAGTTCCAATAACTAAAATATATTTTTCTTTATATTCTGTAACACCATTTTGAAGGTTTGAACAGGAAATATCTAATATTTCACTTATTTGAGAGAAATTAACTTCGTTTTTTTTAAAAAATTTAATTGATTTTTTTGGACTTCTTGATAATGTAATTATTTTATCTTTAATTATTATAGCATGATGAATTTCATAATTATCTATTATAAATGAACTTGGTTCAACAGTATAAATTCCATTATTATTTTTTACTATAGCAACATATCCTGATTGAAGAAAAACTGCAAAATCAATTTTATTAGAAAATAATCTTATATTATTCATTATAATTTTATCATCTCTTAATCCTAATTTATCATTTAAATCAATTTTAGTTATAACTTTAAATTGATTATCTGTAACCAAAACAAATAAAAGATATTTACTATTAGAACCAACAATTAAAATTTCATTTGGTAATTGGCAAAAACTATAATATTTCTCATAAACAGTTGTATTAAAAACAGGATTTAAATTTATATCATAAACACAAAGACTACCATTTGAATGAGAAATTACTATTCTACCATCAATTAATTGAATTCCCGTAATAACCCAAGATTGAAATGGTCTTATATTAGTTATATCCATTTTTGATATTAATCTTTCTACCTTTGAATTTTTTAAAATACAATTTTTTCTATTTTTTAAAAATGATGATATTATTGAAACTAATTCACTTAAATCTGTTTTTTTTTCTATAAAATTAAGCTTGTTTGTATCTAAAGAATTAAAATTAAGTAATGAATTAATATTTTGAATTACAGTATAATTTAAATTATTCCTTTCATTTTCTTTATAGTAATTTAATAATCTTTCCACCAAATTCATTTCTATTCTATTTATTTCTCCAAATTCTTCTAAACTTTTATGAATAGTTTGTATTTTTTCTACTAATTTTTTATAAATTCCAAGTATTACATCCTTAATTGTACTATAATATTTTCTTGCTTCTTCAAGTTTATTTTCAAAAAATTGAAGATTATTATTAATTTTAGGAATATTGATATTATGTCTTATATGTTGATTATCTTTACAATCTTTACAAATATTAACTTTACAATCAGAGCAAAATCCAATAAATTTTTTAAAATGTTTATTACAGATTGAATCAAATTCTGTAATTAAACAAGAATGATGTTTTAAATTAGAATGAAATGAATTATAACATTCAGGACAAAAAAATTTATTACAACTAAAACAAAATTTATAAATTACATTTTTATTTTCATTTTGACAATGATTTTCATTTTGTGAACATGTACAATTAAAAAGATCATAATTTTTTGAATGATGAGAAAAATAAGATAAAGAAACTTTCTTAGAATGGCCATTTTCACATTTATATAATATAGAAGCATAATTTGGATGTCGAAAATCACAATCACATTCTACATTATCTCCTTTATTATATTGTAAAATAATTTGAGGAATTAAAAAACATTCAGGACATCTTATTACTCCTTTTTTTAATTCAATTGGATCATCTTGTAATTTTTCACTTATTTCAATCATTGATTGTTCTATAAAAAAAGACAAGTCATCATCATCATTAAGAAATTGAGAATTCATTTTTTTGGATCAATTTAATTAAAAATAATAAAATAATATATAAATTAATGGATGACGTCAATGAAAAACAAAGTGTAATAGATTCAATAAATAAAAGATATCCAGAATTAGAAAATTGGTTAAATCGACCAAATTGGAAAGATTATGATAAAGATGATAAAGTAGGATATAAAGCATGGTATTGTGATGAAGAAGGAACTGGATTTAGAAGTATAAAATCTCAAATTATAATAAATAAATCAATGAATGAAGTATTTGATTATGTTGCTGATATTAATAATAAACCTAAATATGATCATTCATTAGATCATTGTAAAATAATAAAAAAATTTGATGAAAATTATAGAATTGATTATTATAATTATAAAGGAGCTTTTCTTATTTCAAATAGAGATTTTTATGTTGCTGTTTATTATAAAAGAGGAGATGATTTTTCTGAAATGTTTTGTACTAATTATTCTAATCCAAAATATCCTGAAGTTAATAAAGTTGTTAGAGCTGAATTAATTTATGCTGGATTTCAATATAAAAAAGTTGATGGAGGTATTCAAGTTACTTATTATACTCAAGGTGATATGAAATTAAATCAATTACTTGTTAATACTACTTTATCTGAAGTTGCTAAACAAGTTGTTTATCTTAAGAAACTTTTAGAACAATAATTATTTAAAATTTTTTATTTTATAAAAAATCAAATAGTATTTAAAGAATTAAATACATAGTTTTTTTTATAAATATTTTTAATTTCATTGAATAAAATAATAATAATAATATAATAGAAAATCCAAAATTAATTCCAAAAGAAGAAAAAAAAAATAAAAAAAAAAGAAAAAAAAAATAAAAAAAAATCCCAATTTTTTTTAAAGAAATTAAAAAAATAAATTAAAAAAAACAATAATCAAAAAAATTATAAAAATAATAAAATAAACTGTATAAAATCAAAAAACAATAAAAAAAAATAAAAAAAAAATGAATCCATTCTTTAGACCACCACCACCAATGATGGGACCACGTCCATTTATGGGTCCACCTCCGATGATGGGACCACGTCCTTTTATGGGTCCACCTCCAATGGGACCAATGATGGGACCTCATATGGGACCAAGACCTTTTATGGGACCTCATCCTCCTATGGGACCAATGGGACCTAGATTTTTCTAAGTAAATAAAATATTATTGATGTATATTTCTTATTGGTTTTTTGATTTTTTAGAAATTAAATTGTTTATTTTTTTGAATATATTTTTTTTTTTTTTTTTGGGTTTTTTTTTCGGTTTTTTTAATATTTAAACGGGTTTTATTAAGTTTTAACCTTTTTAGGCATTTAAATTGTTATTGTATATTAATTTATTCTTTTTTTTTTAAATATTTGTTTTATATATATAGTTATTACTAACATTTATTTTGTTTTTCTTTTTAGGTCTTAAATTATTGAAATTTAATTTTATTTTATGTCTTAAATAATAAATTAAATAATAGTTAGTAAAATTTTATATTTTTTGACCTTGATTTTTTTTGAAAAAAATCTTGAGTTTTTCAAAATTAAGATGTAAAGTTTCAATACTTATGTTTAAATAGATATCTTCAATTAATTTTCTTATCTTAAATAAGTTAGAATTTTTTTTTATTAACCATTTAGGAATAAAATATTCAATTGTTTTTAACTTCATAATATTCAAATTTTTCATATCAAATAATTTATCCCAATAATTTTTTAAATCTTCAATTTTTAAAATAGAATTTGTTTGATTTTTATAAATTTCTATATTATTTCTTTTATTTTCAATTTTATTAATATTAAATAATATTCTATTATTTTCAGAAATTATCAAACTTTTACTTTTTAAATTATTATAAGATGTATTTTTCTTTTCATTATAAGTTCTTTTCAAGCCATTATTATTTTTAAGAATATGATTATCATTTTTTATTTTAAAAAAAACAGTATTTACTATATCTAACATTTTATTTTTTAATAAAAATTTGTAAAATAAGTTTTAAAATTTCATATAATAATCTAATCCAAGTAGTAACATCACCTAATATGTCTTTTACTTTATAATAAACTCTTTTATAAATTATAGTATCTTCAGTGGAAAAAAAATTTAAAGAAAATATTAGTTGATATTCAGTTAAATTATTTATACTTTTGAATTGCACATCAGAACTTTCTAAATGATAATCATAATAATCATATATTGTTTCATTATTTAATAATAATCCATTATCAGAAATATATTTAATTTTTGAAAAAGAAATATAATAGGTTTTATAAAAAATGGAAGAAAGAGGAAAAAATTGAGCTCTTTTTTTTAATTTAATAGGATTTCTATAATCATAATTATCGATTAATTTTTGAAAATAACCAATAACAATTTCACTACCATTTAATTTATTAAACATTTCATTATCAGAATCACATGAAGGATTAATTGTTGGATTACAGATTCCTAATTGTAAATTTATATAGCTATAATTTGAATCTCCATATCTTCCTCTAATAATCAAACTTTTATTATAAGAAACACATAAAAACTTTGAAGAATGATTTGAATTTTCAAAAAAATTATCATAAACATTTAAAAGCTCATGATTATCGCATTTAATAAGTGGAATATTTGTTATATTATGATAAGCTTCCATAAGATTTGCATTATTTGATTGATCATCATAAAATAAATTTAATTGAAATATTTCGGAATCTATATCAATGATTTTTCCTGTATTATCAATTGAACCAATAATAAATACTTCCTTATTTAAATCATATTCTATATTTGAATTCATTTCAGTACTATTAGTTATTACTAAAGAATTTCTTTGTAAAAGAAGATTTAAAAAAATATAAATAATCGATAAAAAGAATATAATTGAAATTATACCAAAAATACTTCCGAAATTTGAATGGTAAATCTTTTCTTTTTTGAATCATATATATTTATAATTTTTTATCTAAATAATCAATTAAAAAAAGTAAAACAAATAGATTTAATTTACAATAAAAATATATTTTATAATATTTATAATATTATTTCATTTATTCATTTAAGAAAAAATGAAATAGAATTAAAAAAATGGATAATATAAAATATAATGTTATTAGTATAACAAATGAAAATATTTCTCCTTTTACTCAATTATTACTATTATTTACTTTTTCAATCAAAAAAAATTCTTTATTAATCTTTATAATTATTATTCCTAAATATATTCCTTTATTAATAGTGACTAGTAATCATTCAATAAGAAAAAAGAATATTATATATGGAGATAATTTAAGAATTAAAAAATTTTTATCAAAATTTTGTTTATTTGAATATATTGTTAGGTTAAAATATAAAACTTATTATATAATAAGTATATTTATTTTTATTTTACAAATAATATTTGTTTCATATCTTATAAAATATTATTATTTTATAAAAAAAAGAAAAAATAATAAAATAAATTTAGAGGTTTATCCTAAAATATTATTTTATTTTAATATAATTTTTTCATCTTATATTGTTGAGTTTTTATCTTTTATAGGTATACTATTATTTAAATCAAAACTTTCTCTTACAGAAATTCCTGAATTTGAATTAACAAATTCTTTTTTTTTTTCAAAAGGTAATTATAATTATACTTTGAGAATTATCTTTTTCCTTATTCATTTTATTGAATTTTTATATTTTGAATTATTTATATTTATATCTTTTATTATATTAAATGCATTTCATAAAACTCAAAAAAATAAATTAAATTTCAAGAATTTATGGTATTTTTTATTTTTTAATTTCTTTTCCTTATTAAATTGTATCAGCTATTATGAAGTTTTAATTAGTAAATCATTTAAAACTATTTTTCAAATTTTAATTTTTATATATGTTTTCATTCTTTTATCAATGAAAATTTGTTATGGAATTTTCATATATGAAAGAATAAATTTAATTTCTTTATTTATATATTTTTTAGATTTTTATAATTATTTTTCTTTAATTTTCCATACTATTATAAATATAAAAATTTTATATTTTGAAAAATATGAAACTTATCTTATTACATTTTTAAAAATTATATTTTCATTCTGTTTAACTTTCATTATTTTTGATTTCAGAAGTTTTTTTTTCTCAAGAAAAATTGTTTATGTTTTAGGACAATACGATTCTGACCATTTAATGGATTTAATGAATTATTTTAATTTTTTTCTTGATAAATTATATGATTTTAAATGTCATAAATTGAATTATCTTTCTGAATTAATTAATATATTTCATTCTCATAAAAAAAAATGTAATATTGATGATTGTAGATGTAAATTTTTTCAAATAATTCCAGATTGGAATTTAAATAATATTCAATATTCAGATAAATTAATTAACAGACTTGGTTTTATATTAGAATTAACTTTTGTAAACATTCAAATTTATTCTAATTTTGATTATATTATTTTTATGATAAATTATTTTAATTCAGTCAAAAAAAATAGAATATTATCATTATCAATGATAAATTCTTATATATTCAAAAATATAGGAAATCTTACAATATTTCAAGGATTTCAATTATATTCAATTTATTATCAAACATTAATCAATTTTTCAAATAATTTTGAGAGGAATGAAAAAATTATAAAATTTGAAACAATTTATAATAATATTGTAGAAAGAATAAAATTTAGAAATAATGTTTATCAATATTGTGATGCTTTTAATTCATTAATTGATATTAAAATAAATTTTGAAAATACTTTAAAAATTACTACTGATCAATCAAATGATTTAATATCTGTCAATTCATATATTTTAAATAAGACAATTTTGGTAAATATCATAAAAAATTTATATAATTTACATAAAATTTCAGAAAAAGTTCAAAATACTTTAATTAATTATTGTTCAGGGAAAAAAGGTGCTGATTTTTATTATCAAATATTTTTATTTTTCACAATTTTTTATAAAAATATTCCAGATGAAATATTAATTTCATTTAATAAATTTTCAGAAGGACATTCTTTTAAAAATTTAACTTTCGAAGAAATGACTGAAAAATTTGATAAAATAGTTGAAAAATATTTAAAAAGAGGAATTGAAAATTCACATATTATATTAAG
The DNA here is from genome assembly GCA_023805745.1 of Isotricha sp. YL-2021b. Classification (NCBI taxonomy): domain Eukaryota; phylum Ciliophora; class Litostomatea; order Vestibuliferida; family Isotrichidae; genus Isotricha; species Isotricha sp. YL-2021b. Next base: position 38,110 of record JAJJKW010001530.1, on the reverse strand, counting down.
TATTTCAAATAGAGTGAAAATAGATTATTGTTCTTCAAATTTATGTAATAAATTACATTTTTCTCCTTCAAAAATAAGAAATAAAGATTTCCATAATTTTTTCCCTCCTTGTTTAAGAGAACCTCATTTTAAAGCTATGTTACATTATATTATAAATAATAATCATCATAAATATTTTTTTTTTGAAAAAAATAGATTTATTTTTGATAATGAAGGACATTCAATTCCTTGTAGAATAAAAAGTTGTCATTTACCTTATTTATCAAAAGATATGATTTTAATTAATGAAATTTATTTAAGAGAAAAAGATACAAGTTATACATTTATTTTAGATAATAATTTTAATGCAGTTAGTATAAGTAACACTTTTGAAAATAATTATCATTTTAATTTAGAAATGTTAAGAAAAAGTGAAACTCCTTTAAGATATATTTTTAATTTACATAAACATTCTATAAAAAAATTTTTTAAAGAACAATTAGATATAGTTGAAAAGATTAAAAAAAAATTAAAAAACAACATTCTGGAATTTTTCATTCAATCATTATATAATATTAATCAAAATCAAATTAATTCTTTTTTTCAAATAAAAAAGAAGTTAAATGAAAATAATATCAATTTCGAAAAAAATACATTAAAATATGAAGATATTCAATTAATAAAAAATAATGAAAAATATAGATTAACAATTCAAAAGGTTATTGTACTTGAAAATTTAATAAAAGCATTACATAAATTAAGTGATTCTCCAATGAAAGAAGTTTGTATTAACTCGATTATAGAAGATATTTTAAATAAAAAAAAAGTAGATGATAATCATCATTCATTTTCTCCTAAAAGAATGAGTGCCTATAGTTTCGGAAATTCTACTTTGATGAATAATACAATTAATATTATTTTAGTTGGAAAATTCAAAATTTTATATGATATTTCATTTTATTATTTTTATTTTAAAGAAAGTGAATCTCATGAACATAGTAATATTCATATTTTGAGAAGAGGAAGTGTTATTTTGAAAACTACTACTAATAATTTATTAATATTATCTACTAATTCTAAAAAATCTAATAAAACACAAATTTCAAAAATAGATAATAAAAGTGAAAAAAATGAAAATGAAAAAAAATATGAAACTCCAAAATTTATGATTTCAAATACTACAAATTATAATATTAAAAAAACAATAAAATCTGCTTTTAAAAAAAAGAAAAAAAATGAATATTCTATTTTATTACAAGTTAATATTTTTTTAATTACTATTTGCTTTATATTAAGTATATCATCTGTATTATATAAAGAATATAAAGTTGATAAATTAAATATCATAGGACAATTTTATGCAGAATCACATTATCTTTATGATAAATTAAGTTCTATTTTTTCAATTTTAATGGGAGAAATATATGAATTTGGGGAAATTTCAACAAAAAATGTAAATATGACATTATTATTTACAAATTTAAAAATTAATTTAAATAATTTAATTTATGCTAAACAACAATTTTATATTTCTTCAGGAAGATATGATAAAAAAGTAGGTAAAAATAGAATGAGTGGAGTTTATGGTTTAATTAAAAAAAATACATTAACTTGGGAAATTTATGAAAGCTTTTCTGATATTTATCAAGAATTATATGGAATTATTTTTAAAACTTCACAATCATTAAGAGAAACAGATTTAACAGAATTTTATATTGATTTTGATAATTTATGGTTTAAAAAATACATAAATAATATGAATAGTGAAATTAAAACTAATTTAGTTCAACTTATTTATCATTTTATTAATAATCAAAAAGATTCATTTGATGTTATTTTTAATGGTTTACAAAATAATTCTTTTAATGATTTAGTTGATTTTTTAAATTATTCTAAAAATATTGTTTTTATAATTTTATTATGTTGGCTAATTTTTAATCTTGCATTTTTTACTGTTAGTTTTATAATTTTTTATAAATATCATAAAATAATGTTGACAAGAATAGTTTCTTTATTTTTTATAAATAATAAAGTTGATAAAAACTCTATTAAATCAAGAGTAGAAAATTATTATATGAAAGAAAAACTGAAATTGTTTGTTGAATTACTAAATAATTTTTCAATAGATTCAAAATATCAACTTCAAAATTTACAAAATGAATTTGTTAAAAAATATTGTAAAAATGATGATTCAACACTTTATGGGACTTCAACAATTTATCCTTTGTCTGAGTTTCCTTTTGAAGAAATTAATAAAGATTATAAAAATACTAATCAGATTATTACAAAATTAAAAAATCATTCTACACAAAATATTTCAACTAATTTAAATTATAGTTTAAATGCCACTGGTGATAATTTATTAAATAATTCAAATAATTTATATAATATTAATTTAAAAAAAGAAAAACACAGCCCAAAAAAAATAAAATTTCAAAATGAACAAATTCATAAAATAAATCATCCAAATTTAGAAAAAAATGAAAAAAAGAATTTAATACCAACAGAAAATATAATTTTTGAATTGACAAAAAGAATTATAATATTTTCAAATATAATATTAATAGTTTTAATATTTCTTTTCATAATATCATTAATAATGTTATATTTGCAGTATTATTCAACCTTTTATTATAATAAAAGAATATCTCATTTAATCCTTATTTTTAGAACTTTTGCAGAATATTTTCGAGAAATTCCAAATTTTTTTAATAGAATTAGAACATTTATCCTACTTCATGAACCTTTTCCTTTTTCATTGGATGTAATTTTAGAAAAATTTGAAATTATTACTAAAAATTTAACTGATGGAACTTCAAATGATTTTAAACATTTTTCAGAATTATATTATTTATGGAAACAAATACATCTTCCTATAAATTCTTCTAGTTTTAATATTACTTTTTTATGTAATGGAATTGAAATTTGTGAATATTATTTAAAAAATAATCAAAGTTATTTCACTGAAGGAATTAGATTAGGTTATCAATTATTAATGCAAAGTTTTTTCCCTTTAATTATTGATTATAATAATTTAAATTTAGTTAATGAAAATTTTACCACTGATGATATAATTCAATTATTATCGAATAATAATTTTGATTCTTTACAAAAAAATGTTGATATTATTTTTTGTGAAATACAAAATACTTTTTATAATTCCTTTTTAAAAAATTATGATATTCAAAAAAAATTTCTTTCAAAAATGACTTCAATATTTAATTATACCTTCTTTTTATTTCAAATTACTATTATTTTAATTATTATTATATGGATTGGATATCATATAAACAAAAAATCTAAAGAAACGAAAAAAGGAACTAGATTATTTAAATTTGCTTTTTTTAAAGATTCAGGAATTTCTTAAAAAAGATTTGATATATTTTTATAAATAGTATAAAATTAATTTGATAAATTAATTTTTTGATTTTAAATTTTAATAATATAATAAATATTAAATACACAATTACCTTTTATTAATTATAAAGAATAAAAAAAAAATATATTGTTTAGGATTTATTAATCAATAGTATCATAGTTTTCTATATAATGTTTGTTTCTTGTAAATCTAAACACATTATTTTTGTTAATTTTAATCTTAATTTTATCATTATTGTTTTTTTTCTTTTTCAATGGAATTTGACTCAAATCATTATTTAAATTAGTAGGAGAAGTATTTATAAAATTTAATATACATTTTTCATTTATTCCATTCTTATTAGAGTTATTAAATCTCTCGAATTCTAAACTTTTTAAATTATTTTTTTTTATTTTTTTCTTCTCTAATTGTTTGATTTTAAAATCATTAAAAATTGTATCAAATGGATTTTCAAATAATTGTTTATTAATTTTTGAAATAACTTCTCTTTTTCTCTGAGTTGGAAGATTACTTTTAATTTGAGAATAATTAGGAGATAAATAAGGTAATTCTAAAGCTCTTATTTCATGATATGAATTTATTAATGATGAATTATTTCTTAAAAATTCATTTTGAAAAGGAATTTTATATTTTGTTTCACTTTTTGAATTTGTTGATTCTTTAATTTTATTTTTTTGAAAATCTATTTTCTTTTTTGGAATTGGAATATATTTTAAATTTTTTGGATGGGTTGTCACTAAATTTCTCGTTGCTATTATAATTTAATAAAATAAATTTAATAAATAAAATTTTAAAAACATTATATTATTAATCATTGTTTTCAAATTATTTTCTGAGATTTTTTTTGAGAAAATTTTTAATTAAAAAATCTTTTATATATTATATTTCAAAAAAAATAAAAAAATGAAAGAATATTTTTCTAATTCAATAAAAATTTTATTAGATAAAAAAATATTAAAAAAATATATATCATTTTAAGGAAGATATTCATAATTTAAATAATTAAATAAAAAAGTAATTAGTTTTTTCTCTCCTAACAAATTAATGAAAAACTTCTTAACATAGTAAATTCAACTATTAAATTAAGAAAATTAAGGAATATCAGATAAAAAAAAGATAAATCACATTCTTATTCAGAAAAAATAAAAATATTAAATGTATTAATTAAATTTATATAATAAAAGAATTAGGATTAAAAGATAATATTCTATATTCAACAATTATAAGATGGAAAATAAAAGAAATTGAAATTTGGAGGGTGAAACAAAAATTAGAAAATTATCTCCTAAAAAATATAATTAAAAAGAATTAAATATTTAAGTGATAAATTAATAATAGAGCTTTGAATATCTTATTGATAGCCTCAGGAACTATTATTAGTAATTTTTTAGAAAAGAAATTAAAAAATTTTAGAAAGTGAATATTTTGCATCTAATAATTGGAGAGCAAGATTTTGAAAAAAATCATTTAAAATTTTTAAATATTTCCTTAGAAACAAATTCAAAATGAAAATTAATATATATATATAATTTTATTGAATTAACACAATAATTTTTTTAAATATTTATATAATCTTATTTTACAAATATTTTTTCTAATATTTATATATTATTTGTATTATTAATAATAAAACGATTTGAATTAAATAAATTATTTGATAATTTTATATTATCATCTAAACCTAAATCTTTTTTTAACATAAAAACTTGTTTGAAAGCAGGAATAACTGCTTTTGACAATTCTTTATTAAATAATTTTAAATTTGCTTTAAAATTATATTTTGGAGAACTTTGTTTATTCATTTTATCTATTGTTTCAAAAAGAGGATACATTACACTTTGAGGATTATTTAATATTTCACTTTTTTTTTTAAACTTTGGTTTAGACTTTATATTTATATCTGGTAAATCACTAACATGTTTCAAAATACTAAAACTTTTTTTATTAATTTTTTTTGAGAATTGAGAAGTTGTTTGATAATTCATCTCTAATGAAGTTTTTGATAATTGGTCTTTTATTTTTTTTGATATTAAAATTATAGACAAATCTTTATTTAAATTTATATTTAAATTGGAGTTTGATTTTTCTTTTGATTTTTCTCGAGAAATATCAATTGTTTTGAGTAAATTTTTGTTTATTTTAAAATTAGATACATTTTTCTTTTTGATATAAGGTTCTATATATGTTGATTTAATCTCTAATAATTCAGGTTTTTTAAGATTAATATAAGTTCTTTTATTTCTAAAACTATCATAATTATATGATGAAATAGTCCGAAGATTTGGAATATTTTTATTATAATTTAAATAATTATTTGAAAAAGACATGTTCTTTAATATTTATAAATATTAAATTATTATATTTTTTAATAAATATATAAAAATAAAATTATAATTATAAAAAGAAAACCAACTTAATTAAAAAAACAAAAAAAATAATGACATAAAAAAAATAAAAAACTTCCAATATTATATAAATTAACAAAAAAAAAGCATAAATTTATAAAAAAAAATGAGCAACAAATCCAATGACCAATATGAGTTAACAGAAGAGGATTTAAACAAACTAAAAATTCTAACAGACTTTCTTTTCTTTGACCAATATAAAAATGTAGCATCATATCCTCGTTTTCAGCAATGTTTTGCAGCATTTGCAAAAGAAAAAAAAATGAAGTTATTTCCGATATTTAAAAAATTATGTGGAGAAAAGAGGAAATATATAACATTAGGTCGTTTAATAAAATCATTAATAAATTCAAAAAATGAAGAAAATGAAACAAAAGAATTTTTTGATATGTTATTAAATGAAGATATGATAAAAGAAAATCAAGAAGAAACAGGACCAGAATATGAACATGCAATACATTATTCAACAAGACAAGGAAATTTACGTCATTTTATATCAAAAATATGTGTAATAACAGATGAATCAGGAGAAATAATAAAAGGATTAAGATTATATTATGATGATTTTTTTAAAAATGATTTATTTTTAAATAAAAGAGGAGAAAATTATAAAATAGCATTGGAAATGAATTTAAATGGAGATTTAACAAATGGAGAAGTAGAAGGATTTCCAGATATGAATACAAAAGATGGTATAACACATATATTTGGAACATATACAGATCATATAACTTTTATAGGATTTAAAGCAAGATCTGGAAAAACTTATTTTTATGGAAAACCAGAAGGAAAACCTTTTATTTATGGTGAAATTGGAAAACATATGAAAACTATTTGTTGTCAAGTTAATGAAGGAAAATTATGTGCTATTGAACCTGGATTTGTTGATGTAATTAGAAAAAATTCTTATGTTGATAAAAATATGGATGATGTTGATGAATTATTAGAAAAATGTGATGATTATGTTTTAGAAGAAAGTTCTTTAGAAAAAATTAATGATCCTGATGAATTAGATAAAAATATTAAAACTCCTTGTTTACCTGATGATTATTTTTTCGATAAAAATTATGATGATAAAATTAAAGGTACTGATATTAAAGAAATTTTAGAAGGAATGGAAGATGAAGATCCTGCTATTCCAAAAAAAAAAAAAGAAGAATTTGAATTTGATGAAGCTAAATTACTTGAAGAAGCAGAAATGTTTTCTAAATATAAAAATTTAAGAGAAAATTTAGAAAAAGAAAAAGAAGAAATGGTATTAAATGGTAATTTTGATGCTCCTTTAGAAGATCCAAATGGAAATTATGAATGTGGAGATCCAACAAAAAATTTAAAAGGAGCAACTCCAAAAACTTTTATAAATAATCCTATAAATTATGATAATTTAATTGATGATTTTGGTGAAATGATTGAAAAAGAACTTCCAAAAGAAGAAGTTAAAAAAGTAGAAGAAGAAGAAAAAGAAGAAAATTGGCAAAGTGTTATTGAAGGAAAATTAAAAGGTAAAGTTACAGTACCAAATAAAAAAGAAGATATTGTTAAATTTTTCCATGATGTTAAACATAGTTATTATAGTATTCCAATGGATAAAATTTCTGATGATGAAGAAGCTCAATTAATTCATAATATAAAACCAGAAATAAAAGAAAAATTAAAATCTATGGGAAAAAAAGCTAAAGAAACTGTAAAAAAAAAAGAAAAAAAAGCACAAGAAAATTGGATAAATTTATCTAGAAAATATCCTTTATTAAGTGGAGTTGGATTATTACAAACTATAGGAAGTGTTATTAAAGCAATGAATATTATGAAAGATAAAAAAAAAACTTCTGAAATGTCTCAAGAAGATAAAGTTAAAATTTATAGAATGTTAAAAATTAATCGTCCTATTGTTAAAATGTTATCTAAAGCTCATATGGAATCTTTAAGAAGAAAACAAGAAGAAGAAGAATTAGAACAACAAAAAGAAGAAATAAAAAATAATGAATTACCTGATCCAAAAGAATTAAGTGAATTTGAAAAAAATAAACAAAAAGAAATTAATGAAAGAGCTGATAATGCTTTTAAAGTTAAACCTAAAGTTTTAAATAATTCTGATTTACCAAAAATAGAATCTAAATTAAAAAAATTATATGAAATGAAAGAAAAAAAAGATGGAAATGAAGATAAATCAAAGAATAAAATATTAGATGATTATATAGAAGAACTTCAAAGAGATAAAAATGCAATATTAGATTCATTAGGAAAAAAAGCAAGTAAAAGAATATTAGAAAAAATTCAAAGTAAATTTACAGATTTAGTTCAAAAATATGAAAAAGAGAGAAAATTATTATTAATATCAGATATAACAAAATTAAAAAAAAAGAAAAAATCGGATGAAGAAGCTTATATAAAAAAAGTAAAATCAAAATTAGTATCATTAAATAGTCAAAAAATACCTTCTGATATAAAAATATTCAAAAATCAAAAAATACCAAAAGATAAAATATTTTTTGATGATGTATTTAAACCATTAAAAGAAAGTTTATGTCCATTAAAAGAAAATGGAGATTGGAAAATTCCAGAAGGATTAATAAAAAAAGATTTAAAAGGATGGGAAAATTTTAAATGGACTCCCGTAGAACAAATATTTCAATCAGATAATTTCCAAGTAATAAATCAATCAATAAAATCAGAAAATATAATTCAAGGTAATTTAGGAAATTGTTATTTTTTAACAGCAATAGCAGCATTATGTAAACATCCTCATTTAATAGAAAAATTATTTTTAATAAAAGAAAAATCAAAAGAACATTGTTATGGTGTATTTATTAAAATAAGTGGAATATGGAGATTAGTATTATTAGATGATTTTATTCCATTTTTTAATGATAGTGAAGGTCAAAGAAGATTTGTTTTTTCATCTTCTTATAATCCAGAATTATGGGTTGCATTATTAGAAAAAACTTGGGCTAAAATTTCTGGTTGTTATGCTTTAGCAATTGAAGGTTCTACTGCAGAAATTTTTGATGCTTTTTCTGATGGAACAACTGAATCTTTTACTATATTTGAAAATGATAAAGATGAAATTTATGAATTATTTAAAAATGGTTATGAAGATAATGATTGTATGACTACTAAAGCTAATGATGATCCTTCTATTTGTGATGATGGTTTAGTTCCTAATAGAAATTATCTTGTTGAAGAAGTTAAAGAAACTCCAAATGGAGATAAATTAATTAGATTAAGAAATTTATGGGGAAATGGAGATGAATGGAATGGAAATTGGAGTAATCAAAGTAAAAAATGGACTAAAAAACTTGCTAAAGATTTTAATGTTAATATTGATGATAATACTTTAAATGAAGGTAAATTTTGGATTTCTCTTGATGATTTTGTTAAATATTTTAAAGAAATGACTATTTGTCACATTAATGATGATTATGAACATTCTAATATTAAAATTCATAAAGATAATGTGAATAATGATGATTCTCCTCATGTTATTAAAATGACTGTTCATAATGATGATAGTACAGTTTATGTTAAATTAAATGAAAAAAGTACAAGAGTTCCTAGAAAAGATGGTACAATTTCAAAACCTGCTTTAAATTATATTTTAATTACTGATTCTGATGGTAATTTTATTTCTGGTTCTCATATAGAACATTCATATAATGCTACAATGGCTAATTTAAATAAAGGAATTTATTATATTTTAACTGATGAAAATCATAGATTTATTACTAAAAGTCAAACTTATGTTATTAATGTTTCTAGTAATGAAAAAGTTGATTTAGAAGAAGATGATCAAATTGATGGAAAAGAATTATTAAGAAGTGCTGTTACTGATTATATGAAATTATATATTAATCCTAAAAGTTATAAAGGAGGAAGATTACATTTAATGAATATTAGTAATGAATTACCTTTTCTTGGTATTTTATATGATAATGAAAAAGGAAAAGAAGATGTTAAATTAAAATTTGAAATGACAAAAATTAATGATGAAGGTGTTGAATATTATTTAGAAAAAGAAAATAAACCAATTGTTAAAAAAGTTCCTGTTGGAGAAAATTATTTGTTCCTTGGTTATCCTCAATCTTATAATTCTGATTTTAAATATTCATTTAAATCCACTAAATAATTATTTATTATTTAGTTTTATTTTTTTGAGATAGATTTTATTTAATACTTGAATAAGAATTTTTATTAAATATTTTATTTTTTAATTATTTATTTATTTAAAAATAAACTTAAAAATTTGAAACTCCAAATTAATATTTAAAAAAATATTTATCTCATTCATAATATATACATTATGAATTATAAAATAAAGCAATATTACAATAAAATTGAAAAAATATAAAAGAAAGTATAAAAATATATCGATAAATTTTTACATCAATCAATTCTTATAAAAGGAATTGACTTAATTTATAAAATATTCCTCCATATTTACATTTCATTCCTAAATATCTAAAACAAGTACAAAGAAAAGCAAGAAAAACAGGAATAAATTGAGTAATTAAAAAAGTAATAATACTACCTTCTAACCAATTAATTCTACTTCCTTTCATAACAGCACAAAAAGATGAAATATAATACCAAAAAAGAAATAAACAAAGTATATTAAAAACTAAAAAACATCTTATTTGTATTCTATAATTTTTAATTATATCTAAAACTTGATGAATATATCTTTCTTGATATTTTTCATTTTGAATTAATAAATTTAATCTTTTTTCATTTTCTTCAAAAGCTCCTCCAATAATTCCAACAACAGCACTAACAATAATAGAATAAATACATCTTTGAACTTCATTTACAATTAATTCAATAAAATTAAAACTTTTTCCTTTAGAATGAATTTCTGTAGAAATATATGATTCAATATAAAAAAGAGCATTAACAAAAAAATATAATAAAATACCATATAAATATAAAATACATTTTATATGAAAACTTTCTAAAGGATGTTCATCAAAAAATATATTTAATATTTCTTGATTTTCAACTAATTGAGACCAAAAAAATTGTCCAAATGTTCTTTTATCCCATTGAATTACATTTTCAATTGGCATTTCATTTAATTCTTCATCTGTAAATTCATCTTCTTTTTCTTCTTCTACTTTTATTTCTCTATCTGGTTTTTTTAATTTTTTTATTGTTTTATATTTTACTTTTTCTCCATTAATTGAATCATTTTTATATGATATTTTTTCTTCATATATATCATCATGAAAAATATTTTTTTTAATTAATTTAGAATCAAATTTTAAAGATGAAATTGATCTTTTTGAATCTAAATGTGCTTTTGAATTTATTGATCTTGAATCAGAATTTTTTCTTAAACTTACAAAATCATTATTTTGTTCAGAAAAACCACTTTTTTTTTTAAATAATTTTATATTTGATGGAAGATGTGATTTTTTATGAAAATATGTTACTTCATTATTTTTTGAATTTTTCTTTAAAGATTTAGTTGATGATAAATTTGCTTCATTTGTTTGATGTGAAATTTGTTTTTTTTCTAAATTAAAATCTTTTTTTTGAAATTGACTATGAGAAAATTTTTTAACAGGGGGATTACTTAAATTAATTTCATAATCATTTTTTATTGAACTTTTCCTATGAGAACTTGGTGAATTATTATTATTATTATTATCTTTATTAATATCATTTTCTTGATTAGAAACTTTATCATCATCATCATCATCAGGTTTATTAGTAATAATTCTTCTTTCTAAAAAGGATAACATTTTAGTTAAATTTTCTCTAAAAAAAATAATAATCAAACTAATATTAAGTAAACCTAAAAAAAAAACAATCCACCCTCCAAAATTTTTTGCCCAATTTTTAGCATTAAAAACTTTTTTATAACATTTAAATAATTCAAAATTAGCAGTAGTTAAAATTTCAAATAATTCTCCTGTAATAGGATTATCTAAAGCTTCAGTAATAAAATCATTAATAATAGTACATTCACATTCAGCTTCTCCATAATCATCATCATCATTAAAAGTACTTCCTTTATATTCACAATTAGGTTCACAAATATCAACATTTTGATAATAATATTCTACTCTATCATTTATTGAAACATCATTTCCATTATGATCAGTAAAACTAAAACAAACATCATGAAAAAAAGGATCTGATATATTATATATATCAATACCATATTCTGCCATTTCTTTTGCTAATTCTATATTACCTCCATTTTCTTCTGTTATTTTAACATATTCTATATATGAATCTCCTGTTTGAGTACATATTTCTAAATCTAATCTTGTTCCTTCATTTGAATATATTGCAAAGGGTTTTGATATTATTTCTTTTGTTGTTGTATTATATATTTCTGCATGAATTATTATAAAAGGATATTCTTCAGTTGAATCTATTATATTTTTATATTTTGCTTTTAGTTTTAATAAACAATTTTCTGATATTGTGATTGGGGTTTTTAAATTATTTATTTCTGTGAGACATTTTTCCTTTTTATATATTACTAATATATATTCGGAATTTATATTACTTCTTACTGAGATTATGTTATTTGATGATAAATATGATGAAATATATTCTGAAATAAGATTGTCTAAATAAGTCTTTAATGATGAAGTTTTAATATATATATCACTTTCTATTATTCTACATTCTTGGTTTGTATCTTCATCACATGTATTAGTTGATAAAGAATATATGTAATTTGTTGGACAGGTTTCAACACATGTTTGTAAATAAGTTTTTAAATTTTGATTTGAACAATCTTCTAAACATTGTTTTATACTTCTAGCAAGATAATATGATTCAGGACAAAAATTTTCACAATTCTTTGTGTTTTCAATTAACAGATAACCAGTAGGACATTTAGTTACACATAATAAATTATTTTGAACAATATAATAAGATTCAGAACAACTTTCTACACAATTTTTAGTATTTTCAATTAAATAATATCCATTAGGACATGAAGTTACACATAATAAATCATTTTGAATAATATAATAAGAATCAGAACAAGATTCTACACAATATTTTGTATTTTCAATTAAATAATAATTTGTAGGGCAATTATTACTTACACATTTTTTCATTGATTCAACAATATAATATTCAGAATCACAAGTAATTACACATTTTTTAAGATCTTCAATTAAATAATAACCAGAAGGACAACTATCAACACAATGTCTTATATTACTATCATCATAATAAAAATAATTATTACATACTAAATCACAATTTCCACTAATTTCAGTAGAAGAAATATAATCACTAAGACAAGTATCACAATTATGTTGAGAATCAGTTCCTGAAGTACTACAAGTAGAACAAGAAGTATAACATTTCTTCCAAACATTTCCATCTAAATAATAAGTATTATATGGGCTTTTATAACATAAATTTGGTAAAGTTTCTCCACTTATTGAATAATATCCTTCTTCATTATTACATTCTTTACAATTGGTTCCTCTATTTTCACAAGTAATACAACTTTGTTCACATTTATATAATAAATAATCATCAGATGAAATATAATATCCATCATCAGTTTTTAAATGACATGAAAGAGGATAAACGTTTTTAACTTCATAATATTCTAAGTTTTCATTGCATTTATTACAATTAGTAGGAGATTCAGTAGTAGCAGTATAACCAGTTTCACATAATTGAAATGAAGTTGATGATTCATCCCAATATTGTCCAACAGGAGGATCTGTTTTTAAATAACATGAAAAAGGAGGATTATTATCTTCTTTATATGCAGGATAATAATTTGATGTTGTTTGACATTCACTACATCCTACATCAATACATGTTTTACATTTAATTTCATCACATAAATAATATAATAAGCTATCTTTTAATTCATATCCTGGTGTATCTTCACTTAAACATATACCATCTGTTTTACCATATACTAAATAATATCCTGATTCTGTATTACATGTTATACATTTATCATCTTCATCACATTCATTACAATTTGTATCAGTACATTTTATTAATTTTTTATTTGTTTCATCTATATAATAACCAGTTGTTGTTTTTAATAAACATTCAATTGTTCCATCTGAATTTTCAACAGTATAATAATTTGAATTTACATTACATGAAGTACAAACTGTACTTGAAGTACAAGTTAAACAATTTGTAGTACAATTTGTAACTTCCATATCTCCAGAAATATAATAATTATCACTATCACTTTTAATGATACATTCAACAGGATTTGAATTTTTAACTTTATAATAACTTGAATTACAAGTAAGGCAATTTACTTCATTATTTGAATATTCACAAGTTTCACATTTTATAGGACAAGAATACATTTTATTATTATTATTATAATATCCTGTTGTTGGATCTAAAATACATTCTAAAGTATCTTCATTATCACCATTTGGAAAATATGAATTTTGAGTATTACATGTATCACAAAGATTTGATGAAGAACATGAACTACATGATATCATACATGAATCATAATAATTATTTGTTGAATTTAAATAATAATTTCCTACTGAACTTATTGTTGAGGAATTATAACATATAATATTTGTTGCATCTTTTATTTGATAATAATTATCTTCATTATCACAACTTTTACATTCATATTCATCTTCTGTTGTATCTGTTTTTTTTTCACAATTTGAACATCCATCACAACAATTTTGAACTGTATTTATTGATATAGTACATGTATCATCATAACCATTTTCAACTATTTTAAAAGTTATTGTTAAAGTTGATTCTGAAAAATAAGATTTAAAAGTAAAATCATAATTTGTTGAATAACTATAAGATTCAGAATTCGTTGAAAGTGAAGTTGTTGAAGTTCCTTTATATAATTTTATTCCTGTACTTATTGAAGTTATATTATATATTGGTTCAGTAGTAGAACCTTTATATATATAATTATTGAAATCTAATGAAGTTTTTGATCTTGATTCAATATTTGAAAGTTCTCCATCATTACAAGTATTTGCATTTAAACTTGCTCTATATATTTTATTCTCTTGTTGAAAAAAAATAACACCTCCATCATTGAATTCACCATAATTTAGAAATGTTGCAGCTCCTTGAGTATTAATTGTTTTTTGTGTTCCAGCTGTAATTGCATTATTTGAATAAGTTATATAATTTATATATATATTATTTGAATTATCACTACATAATGCTGCAACTTTATAATCCTCAATTAAAATTAAACTAAAATATTTTGCTTCATATGAACCATAACATCCAGTTAAAACAGTAATTTTATTGTCTTCATTATTTGAAAAAGTATTACTGACAAATGTACCAAAATTACAAATATAAGAATCAGAATTATCTAAATTTATACAAAATAAAATAATACTATAATCTGTTTTTAAATGAATTGTATTAACTCTTCTTGGATTTTGAATCCAACTATCTAATTGAACAGGTTCAACATAAGGTTGACTACTTTCACCATTACCAAGAAGATTATCACTATATAAAACTTTATAATATTCATTGTTATCATGAGCAAAAAATAATAAATAAATATTCTCAACATTTGTAGCAATTAAACTTTGTTGTGAATTTTTATATAAATAAATATAATTTTTATTATTATTAGAATCTTGCGGAAAAGTCATATAATTGTATCCATTATATGAGTATTTATAAGAATAAATATATAATTGTTGATTCGCACCACCTGAAATCATATAATTTGAATTACTATAAAAAGCAAGTGAAATTAGAGTATCACTTTGAATATTTGTAGTGATAATATTATAATATGTTCCAGTAGTAGAAAAAGTATATGTTGGATTATTTGCTATTATTAATTCTTGACCAAAATAGTAAAATGAACCAAAATTAGCATTTTCATTATATGTTATTGATAATGCTGTTTGAATTGTATATGATAAGTCTAATGAATAATAATATCTTTCAGTATTAGAATTATTTATAAAGATTAAATAATAACTTGATGACATTGAATGAAGGTGAGGTGATGTGCCTTCTGATATTAAAACTTTTTTCACTGGTTTTTCTGTAAATGTTATTGTGAATAATAATTGGAAAAGTAAAATTAGGAGAAACATTTACTTAATCTTATTATTTTTTTATATTATATTTTTTATTAAAAACTTATTATTTACAAAAAAAAAATATTTTCTTTTTTTTATTATTCATTAATTCCCAAATTTAACGAACTTATCTCTATAGAGTATGAAGCAAATATATTATTTCTTAGTTCAGTAAAACCAATAATACCATTTTCATGAGCATTTTTAATATAGAATACATTCAAAATATTCAATTTTGTAAATATAAAATTTCATTTTCATTAATTAATATAATTCCTTTTTCTATAAATGATTTCACAACATTAAATGAGGAAATCCCATTAAGTACATTAATAATTTGAAATCTATTAAATAATATTTTTTCCTACTATAATTTGAGTATCATCATTTTACATATTCCATTCCAATAATTACAAGAAGGTATATTTATTGTTATTATTAATGAAATACAAATTTAATCTTCTCTGTACCATATTTTTGTATTATTATTTGTTGTTGATATTAAAATATTCAAATCTTCTATTAATATAATATATTTAACATAATTCTCTTTAACATGGAATATTTTTTTAATTAATACAATCAGTTTTTTTTCTTCCTTGATTTTTATAGTTCACAATTTGAACTTGAGAATAATATAATTACCCATTAGTATGAGCTTTTATTATAACTTTATTTAGAAAAAAAGAAATTTCTTTTTTACTCCATATTTTTATACTATAGATTATCACAAAAATACAAAATTATTTTCATTTTTTATATCTAAATAATTAATACTTTTATTATGGTTTTTCAATTTTTTGAATACTAATTAAACTTATTTCATAAATATTAATTGATTTATCCCATGAAACAGAAATTATTTTTCAAGAAGAAAAAATTTAAGGAAATTACTTTATTTTTATGAGATATAATTAAAACATTATTTTGTTTTAAAATTTTTGAATATCATTTTTTATTTTTTGCAACATTTTCGACCTCGAAAATATTTTATTTTATTTATTTTTTTATCAATATGATAAATATTATTCTCAATATGATGAATATTTTTATCAATATGTTGATTATTATTATCTTTCTGATTTATAATTGCTTTTTTTTTTCTTTCCTTTATTAATTAATTTATTTTCCATATTTAAAGAAATGATTTCAATTTTTTGAATTTAATTACCAATAATCTTTATATTTAAAAAAATTTTTTAAGTAATCGTCTGTAAAATGTTAAATCCAAAAAAATTATTAATAATAATCTATTATATTTTAAATATTAAAAAAATAAAATCTAAAAAAATGAAAGTATATATAATAATAGTATTTATCTTATCTTTCATAAACTCAGACTTATTTGACGGTTCTAAAAATAATCAATTTTCATTTTTAAGAATGGTAGCCAGAAATACAATTAAAAGAAAAGTTCCTTTAGATAATGAAATACAAAAAACTGAAATTACTAGTGCAAAATTTAATATATATGAAGGAAAAGAAGAGGATGTTATAAAACAAATTGAAAATAATCAAGATTTTCCAGAAATAATAAGAACAACTGCATCTATATTGATATACAATAAAAAATATCGTTATCAAGAAGATTATAATGTAGTTCCTAGAGATAAGACTTTAGAATTATCTTATACTGTTTTTATTTCTTTTTCTTTTGAAAAAAATAAAAATAATAAAGAATTTATTATATTAACTTTTGTTGGTCATGTTTTGGGAATTATAAATTTAGAAAGAAAAATGAAAATTTGTAAAAATGCTTTTTTCAATGATGATTCTTGCACAGAACAAATTTTTCTAGACAATAAGGAAGACAGTGATTTTATTGGGAATTTTAAAAATTATTTAGATTCTAAAGTTTGTAAAACTGTTGAAAATACATTTCTTGAAGGCACAAAACATTTAAAATATTAAATTATTTTATTTTAACAAATTAATATTTAAAAATTAGGAATGATTTAAAAAATTAAAATTTTTTTTTTATTATATATTTATTTTTAATTTTATTAATTAATTATCATATTTAGTTAAAAGGACATTAAAAGGAGTATATTTAAAAAAATAATTATAACTCCCAGTTATGTTAATAAAAATTTTTGGACTTTAGAAACAATTGATTTGATTTTGATTAATTTTTCAATCATATTTCAAATTATTAATGATATTAATTAAAATAAATTAATTTTCTGTTTTTTAATTTTGGAATAATAAGTCTTTCTATTAATATTTATAAATTAAACTAAATACTTTTTATGTATAATAAAATTGCAAATGAAGAAAATAAAAAAATCTTTCTTAAATTAGATAGCTCAAAATCAACGAATTATTCATTCATGTTTAATCAACAACATTATACTAATAATATCATAAAAATATCAAATAGGACCTTATTTAAATATTATTTTATTATGACATTAATCTTATTCATTCAAATTATCCTATTACTTATTTTTTTCAAAAATAAATTTTTTGTTTTAATTGATATTTTAATATTTGAATTTATATTCTTTACTTTTTATTGTGTTCAAGTTGGATTTCATTTTTCAATCGATAAAACAAATAAGCAATTTTTATTTGCTCCAATCAATTTAATTCCTTTTTCTTATTATTTTTTACAAAATAAATATTCCTTTGACTCAATTAACTCATTTGAATTTACTATAGGAGATGATTATTGTAAGCTTAATATTATTTTGAAAAAAAAAAAAAAAATAGTTGAATGTTTTTATATGAATGAAATATTTAAAAGACAAAATGAAGAAAATCCAAATAATTTAAATACTTTTTATTATGAATTATTACTTATTTCACATTATTTAAATTCTTTAATTAATGAAGAAAATTGTGAAACTGTAAATATTAATAAAAAATTTTATGATATTCTTCAAAAAGATTTCAGTTTAGAAAATGAATTAATTACAAACAATAAATTAGAGAATTAAAATTATTGAATATTAGAAAGACTATCTTAAAATTTTTAAATGAGCTAAAAAATTTGTCTTAAATAAATTTAAATTGATATTTTAATGTTTATTTTTTCTTAATTTTGTTTAATATTTTATTATCAATTAAAAATATTAAATTTATCAGAAATAAAAAAATATAAATATTTGAAATGAATTTTTGAAATTTGAAATAATTATTTTTTAAATTATTTTTAAAAAAAAAAATAATTCCTTCTTAATTTTTTTTAATGCCTTTTAACAATAGAAATTTTATATATTTTTTAAAAAAAAGGAATAGAAATTAATTAATTGTTTAAATGGATACTCCATCTTCATTAGATTCTAACAAAAAAATTTTTCTGAACTCAAATGATAAAAAATATGAAATAACATTTTCAAATGATAACAATTATTTATATATAATTGCTAAAAAGATAAAAATTTATAAAACAAAAGAAAGTTTGAAAGATATTCAAAAAAAAAATAAATTATTTATTTCATATGAGAAAATTGAAGATTGTTTAGAAGAAATTTATTATGGTATTAATCCTAAAAACATTAATTGTTTAAAATGTGAAATAAAAGAAGATATTTCAGGAATTATTTTAAATGTTCCTTTAATGAATAAAAAATTTAACAAAATTTCATTCACTTTAAAAGAAATAGATAATAATGTCAAAACTTTGAATATTGAAAATTCAAGTGTTGAATTTACACATTTATTGGAAAGAAGAATTAATAACTTAGAAAAAAGAATAGATACTTTAGAAAATGAAAATAATCAATTAAAAAAAAAAGTTGAAATTAACTTTACTAAAGAATTAAATCTTTTATTTGAAATTAATAAATTAAAAGAAAAAGTTGAATTATTAGAAAAGTCAAATAAAAAGTTGAATAATCAAAAAATTGATTTATTTGACTCTTCATTAGAAAAACAAACAAAAAATAATAATAAAGAAATATTAGACGGAATTTATATAGAATCAACTATAATAAATGATATAAAAGAATATAAAATATATTTGAAAAATTGGATTAATAAGGATAAATATTTGGAAATGAATTTATTATTTAAATTAAGTGTTGATAGAGATAAAACAGAAGAAAGAAATGATTCAGAAATATTTCATAAAAAAGTTGATAAAACTAAATATCCAACATTAGTATTAATAGAATCAAATGATGGAAAAAAATTTGGAGGTTATACAACTTGTAATTGGGAAGGTTCTTGGGAAAATAAATTTGATAAACAAACTTTTTTATTTTCTTTAAACAAAAATAAAAAATTTGAAAAAAAACAAAATAAAAAAGATGATAGAGATATTTATTGTGGTATTGAATCAGGTCCTTGTTTTGGAAAATATGATTTATATTTTGAAAAAAATATGAGTAAATGCTATTCTAACGAAAATGTTGGTTATTCTTTTTTAGAAAATAAATTTTTTGATGAAGATACAGAAATTGATGTTAAGGAAGTTGAAGTTTTTGAAATTATTATGATTTGATTCTAGTGTAAAAGAATTAAATTCGATTTGGAATATCTAATTGCCTTATTATTTTTATTTGTAAAATATTTTGATTTAAAACTCTTTACTCAATTATATATTTAATAGTATAAAAAAATCATATATCAATTATATTAAATTTTTTCAAATTAAAAGGAATATTTAATTATTTATTGTAATTTTTAATTAATTTTAAAATATTATCTAATTTTTTTCTTCTAATTAAAATACAAAATATATTTTTATTTTTAATTAATTCAATGGAAGAAGCTCCAAAAGCAAGCGATACACCTTCTCCATTTGATCTTAATAATTCAATTTATATCATATCAAATAAAAAAAATAAATTTGAAGTAGATTTTAACGATTTAGGAGATTCTTTAATTATAAGTGCAACACATTATGAAAATAAAAATGAATATAAAAAAACAATAAGTTTCGAAGAATTAAAACAAATTGAAATTTTTTCAAATTCAAAAAATATAAAGGAATGTTTAGAAAAAATCACAATTGGAAAAATGGGAATCAAAGAAAGTTTAAATCATATAGTTTTAAACATTCCTTCTGGAAATGAAATGAATAATAATAATATTAAATTTTTTTTAAATAAAAATGACAATAATGAAAAAATAAATTCAATACTTAAAGAAATGAAAGAACTAAAAAATGAAATTCAACATCAAAAGAATTTTAACAAAATATTGTTTGTTGGTTTTGCTATTTTATTAATTTCTTTTATAATCACTTTTAAAAAATATATAAATAATTATCCTCAAAATTTAGAAAATAATATTAAAGATAGTTATCTTGAATTAAATAATTATGAAAAAAATATGAAAATATTAATAGAAAATTTCAACTATAGAAAGAAGAAAAAATCATTAAAAATGAAATCTCAAATTAAAAGAATAATAATAGATTCAAGTATAATAAACAATATTTCAAACTATAAATATTCATTAAAAAAATGGATAAATCCATATAAACTTATTAGAACAGAATTATTATATAAATTAAGTAGAGATGGTGATGATGTAAAAAATTTTCATACAAAATGTGATAATATATCTCCTACTTTAACATTAATAGAAGCAATTAATGGAGAAAAATTTGGTGGATATACTACTTGTACTTGGGATGGAAATACTTCAAAAAATGATAGTGAAACTTTTTTATTTTCTTTAAATAAAAATTTAAAATATCAAAAAAAATATAATAATGTTAATAATAGAGATATTGTTTCTGGTCCATCTTATGGTCCTTATTTTGGTTTAAATGATTTATTTTTTAAAAAAACAATGAATATTTGCAATTCTTATAAAGGAAGTCAGTATAGTTTCCTTAAAAAAAACGCTTTTTCTTTTAATAGAACTATAAAAGTTAAAGAAATTGAAGTTTTTAAAGTAATTTTTGAATAATAAAATTACATTTAAATAAATAATAAATTTTATTTGAATTTGATATTAAAAAAATTTTTTTAATTATAATTTAAATTATAAAAAAGATTCTTGACATTTTAGCGATTCAGGACAAATTTTACTCATTATAAACAATATAATAATAAATATAATAAGAAATATTAACAATAATTTAGAAGTTGAAATTCTTGGTGTATATTTAGAACTTATGATATATATTTTTCTATCATTTAAAGGTTTTATTTCTCTATTATTTCCCAAAGGATAATTTTTTCCAATTAGATTTTTAATATTAAGAAATTGGGAATAAGATATTTTTTTAATTTCTCCTATAATTAACCAATTAACATTTTCATCACAATATGGAGTTGTTAAACTTCCTTTATAAAAATATAATATTTGTTTATCTAATTTTGAAAAAAGAGATTTAAATTCTAAATTATTAATTTCTTCTTCGATATCATGAAATGGTATTTTTTCAATAAAAGAATTTTTATTAACTTCTTCATAATCAATTCTATATAAAAAGGCAATTACTAAATATTTATTATTTAGTAAATCATTATTATCATTATTATCTGAATTAGTATGTACCAAATGAACTTCAATATCATAAGATTTAGAATTTATTTTGTGTTCTGAATTTAAATGGAAATGAATATCATGTAAATTAAAAGTATATAATTTATCTTTTATTCTTATATTAAAATAACCATTTTTTGAAGTATCTATCATATATTTGTAATTATGAGTAAACTGGAGCTTTTGATTACTTATTGGGGAATATTCAAAAGATTCTATTTTTGCAATTTCATTTGTATCATCTACTAATAAATTTATATCAAAATTTATATTTATAGGTGATTGACTTCTTCCTTTTGTGCATATTATATTTCCCCATGTTGATTCATCTGAATAATTTAAATATTCTTTATGACATTTTATTGTTGTAATTATTGTTATTATCTGAATAACAAAAATCGAGAATTTTTTTTTCATTCAATTTGAATAATTTTAATATTTATTCTAAAAATTAAATTAAAAAATGTTTAAATTTTTATTTATATATGTAGTTTGTGAAATAATATTATAAAATGTGAAATTATTGGAAATGTCAATTAAAATATCTCAAATTATAGTATATAAGAAGTAACTAACTTCAAAAACAATAGAGCTGTTAATTTTTAAAGCAATAAATCTAAACATACCTATTATTAAACATACAATAATTGGGAAAATAAAATTTATAACCATACTTATAAGAGTTGATTGAAGCCAACTTTTTTGATTCTTTGAATATATATAACAAAATATATATAAGAAATACCAAAAAATAAAGCTTAATAATAATATTATAATAATTATCATAGTGAATTTTCTTTTAATTTCATAAACCAAATTTTTTAATTTTATAGAATATTTCTTATCATCTAAATTTTTAGTTAATTTTAAATAATTAATGTTAGTAGAAGTAATTACATCTATTATTTTTGCTATTATCATTACAATTACAGAAGCATATATACTTTTTGTAATTTCATTTCTTAAAATATATACAAAATCAAGTTTATTTGCTTTATATCTTTCATTTAAGTATTGTTCAGTAAAAAATAAAGCATTGAAAAAGAGAAAACATAAAAGAGTAAATAAAAATATAAATAATCTAAAGACAAAAGGATAAAATAAGGATTTGTTAAAAATAGTAGATAAAAAAATTTGTTTTTCTATAAAAATACTTATAAGATAAGAAAAGAAATTTCTTTTATCCAAATCTTGAACATCACTAAAATTACTTAATTCATTTAATTCTTCATTTGAAAAATCTAAATTATTATCCTTTGATTTTTTCTCAACTTCTATAGCTCTTTCAACATA
This sequence comes from Isotricha sp. YL-2021b, assembly GCA_023805745.1. Classification (NCBI taxonomy): domain Eukaryota; phylum Ciliophora; class Litostomatea; order Vestibuliferida; family Isotrichidae; genus Isotricha; species Isotricha sp. YL-2021b. Next base: position 14,555 of record JAJJKW010001530.1, on the reverse strand, counting down.
TAATTTAAATTTTGATGTTTTTTTCCCTGAATCAATCATTCTATTAGTAGAAGAAGGATTAAAAGAATTATCATTGAATTGAATTTTATTTTGCTCTTTATAATTATTATTTTTTTCATTATAAATATATATATTATTTTTAGTAGAATCAGATTGTTCTGAATTGTTTTTCTTAGTTGGAGAAGAAATTTCATTACTTCTAAAAATTTGAGAATAAATATAAACCAATTTTTTTATAGTAAAAAATCCTCCAAAAACAAATTCTAAAATTATAATAACAGCAGAAATAACAAATCCAGCATTTGAGAAAGTAGCTTTAGTATGTTTTAAATTTTTAAGAATTTTAAAGCATTTAAAAAGATAAATATTTGTAGAAGAGAAAATATTATTAACCATACTAACATATTCATTCTCTTCTAAAACTGAATTTATTTTTTCATCTTCATTTTTTGTTTCATCTTCATCAGGAACTATAGGACAATCACAATCAACTTTTAAATAAGATTTATTAACAAAAGGTATACAACCTTCATTACAAAATTCAGAAACATTAGTATAAATTTCTTTTTGTCTTGCTTCTAAACTTAAATCTTTATCACCTAAACTTAAATTTGAACATTTATCATGAAAAACAGTTTCATTATTATTATATATATCAATTTCTTTTTTTAACATTTCAGCAGCTAATAATAATTGAATTTTTGGATTTGAGGGATCAATTGGATGTGACATTCTTATATTTATTCCTTCACATATTGAAAGATCTAATTCCATTTTTCTAACATCATATACTTCAAATTCCATTTTTGAACATTTATTTTGTCCAATATATAATTTTTCATTATCTGGAATAGAATAATGTCTTCTTAATTTACCTTCACAATCTCCTAAATCAATATAAGAGATATTTCCTTCTTGTATTTTGGTAAAAGAAATATCAGTAGCATAAAAATCATATTTACACATTTCACCATTTATAGAAGCTATTTGAGGAGAACTATCTTCTATAGCATTTAAAGAATTAAAACAAAGAGAAAGCATTTCCTCTGAATAAGAATTAAATCCATGTTCATCTAATGCTGATTGTAATGAATAAGTATTTCCTTCTCTTTGTGGATTGTAAAAAGGTTCGAGCCAAGCTAATTCATCTTCTTTATCATTAAAATAATAATCATCATCATCATCTTCATCGTCATCATCATCGTCATCGTCATCGTCATTATCATTATTATTATTACCTGTATTCTCATTCCCAGTATTATCATTATTATTGTCTGTAGATTGGTTTTCCTCATTATTTGGTTCATCTTCATTTGGATTATCAGTATTCTCAGTATTCTCAGTGTTATCAGTATTATCATTAATTTCTTCTTCTTCTTCTTCTTCATCTGATATTATACATTGACCATCTTTTCTTATTGTTCCTTCTACACATGATAATAAACATTTTCCCTCATATTCATATAATGAATGAGTTTTACAATATTCACATTTATCATAATCATCACATGATTTTACACATTGTCTATTTGCTTCTATAAATAACATATCATCATTATCACATGAATTTCCTGTTTTTAAACAATGAAATTTATATTCATCATCATAGTACCACGCTTTATCTTCACAATTTGGAATACAATTTCCAAATATATATGGATTCATAAAATATCCTTCTTTACATGTTAAACAATTTTCAATATCTGAATCCCCTAATTCAGAACATGAATCACAATATGAATGACAAATTAAAATTCTCATACCACATTCTTCTTTAACTACAATATTATTTTCAAAAGAATAATCTTCATTTTTTTTATAGTTAAAAATATCATTTATATTTGAACCTTTAGGAATATATATTAAATTTTTAAGATTATATCTTTGATTAACACTAACTTGATTTTCTAAATTACAGTCTAAACTATCAGAACAATCTTTTTCATATAATATACCATTAGAAGGTAAACTTAATATTGTAATATCGTTATCATAATTAATAAAATTTAATTCTTTATTTTGAATTGCAATTTCACTTGGGCAAGAAAAATCAAGTCCAACATATTCAATTTTTCTATTATTATTTTGTCTTGCTATTGCAATAACAATATGATCATCTTCAATACCTGTAAAATCACCTGATTTAAAATTATCTCCTGAAATATTAATTGAAATATAATCAAGGTTTGAATCTATAATTTTAATCTCTAATTTATTATTTGTATAACAACCAATAATACCTCTTTCACAATTAAATTCATATATTGAAAAAAAATTTCCTTTTGTACAACTTTTAAGAATAGTTTTCCAATCAACATTTAATTGTAATTTATTTGAATTATATTTCCCAGAAAAGCATTGTACATCTGAAGTTTGAGATTCAAAAATGTGACAACAAATAAGGTTATGATTACTTAATTCAATAATTTGAAAATATCCTTTATCTTTTGATAAATTACTTAATTTTATTGAATTACCTGAAACAGAATTTAAAGAAGAATCATAGAAATAAGCATTAAGATTTCCACCATTTGAATTACTAAAAAGTAAAAAAGGAGCTTTTTCATTATCTTTAAGTAAAATTGAACCTGATTGCCAATTAGATTCAATATGAATTTCAGAAAGACTTTTTCCTTTTGTAATTGAAATTAATCTCATATAAGTATGACCTCCAAAAAGTGGTACTCTTTGAGCACGACTTGTTACTAAAAATTTTGAATTGTCTATATCTATTATACTGAATAAATATTGTTCTACAATTACTATATTTTTAAAAGGTTTTACAATTGTTTCTTCAAAATTTGAATTTATATTTAATATTTGTAATTTTTTCCCATCTACATCAGCTGAAGCAATATAATTTGGTTTTCCTGTTTTATGAGAAAATAATATTTGTGGACTTGTACTTCCTTGATACCAAATTAAGTTTTTATTTGTGTATGATGTGAATTCATGTGCTTTGAAATCATATATTCCATGTTTATTTTGATTTCCTAAATAAATGTGAGTTGAGTTAATTCTTCTTATTAATAAATTCTTATGTTCTGATGCCTCTTCCAAATTATATTTGAAATATATTAATTCTGAAAATACACTCTTTACTAACAAAAATAATATTATTTCAAGTATAATATTTTTTATAGCCATGACGTTTAATATTATTTAATAAATTTTATTTGTTTTATATATTTTTTTAAGATTATAAATTATTCATTTTCTCTTTATTAAATTCCATAATTTAAAGATTTTTAATGATTAAACTTATTATTTTAAACATAAACAATCGTATATTTAATTCTAAATATATATAATTCACATATAAAAGATTTTCTTTAATTATTTCAATGATTTGAACTAATATTTTATAATATTTTATTAATTAAAAAAAATGTCTAAACAAAATTTAAAATTTGTTAAAACAATAAAAGTAAATTCTCCAATTAATATAATGTCAATTTTTCCTTCAGGAAATATTATCTCAATTTCTGTAAATAGAACAATAACAATATATAATAATAATTTTTTAAAAATACAAGAAATCAAAAATGCACATGATGAAAATATTTTAAATCTTGATATAAAAGATGAATTATATTTTATTACATGTTCATCAGATTTAAGTATAAAAATCTGGTTAAAAAAAGATAAGGAATATATCTTAAATAAAAAAATAACAAATGCCCATAATGATAAAATAAATCAAGTTATTTTTTGTTCTAATTATAATATAATTTCTTGTTCTCAAGATTGTACAGTAAAAATTTGGGAATTTCAAAATAATTCCTATCAAAATATAATAATATTGAAAAATTCAATTTTTATAAATTCAATTTTATTATTAGAAGATAAAAAAATTTTAATTTCTTCTGGATGGGAAGGGACAAAATTTTGGAATATAAATAATTATAATTTATTATTTTTTCTTTCACAATGTTTTTGTATTTATTGGAATACCTTTAAACAATTGAATGAAGATAAAATTATAATTGGAGGAAGTAGAAAGAGTAATATTGTAATTATTTCTATTGATAAAAGAAATATTATTCAAGAAATTGAAAGTCCATTTTTAAGTTGGGGTATTTCTATTATTCATAATTTGAATTTATTTTTAATTGGAGGAAATAGTAATAATATTAAAATATATTCGAATGATAAATATGAATGTATTCAAACAATTGAAAATGCTCATAATGATGATATTATGGGATTTATTCAATTAAATAATAATTTAATAATATCATATTCAAAAGATTCTACAATAAAGGTTTGGACTTTTTAAATAATTTAATGTATATTAAATATTTAATATTATTTAACTATTTATTTAAAATGGATAACAATTTAGATAAATATACAACAATTACAGAAGAAAGAAATGAATTATCAGAAAGTATATGTTTACGTTGTCCAAAATGTTATCAAATACCATTTATATCAATTGAAAATAACCAAAATGAAAAATTATCAATAATTTGTCCAAATGGACATAGATTTAGAGAAAATTTTAAAGATTTATATTTGAAATGTAAAAATTATCAGATTGATAGTTTAAATTGTGAATGTGGAGAAGATGATCTTGAATATTGTAAATTTTGTATTAAATTTTTTTGTAAAAAAAAGTTACATAGTATTCAACATCATACAATACCAATACGAAAATTAGATTATATTTGCTATAATAAAGATTGTGAAAATAGAGCTTTTTTTTTTTGTTTTTATGAAAAAAAAAATATCTGTAATTATTGTAAAAATCATTATCATTCAGAACATTATGTTGAAGAATTTAAAATTATTAAAAATAATATTATTGATGATATACAAGATTGTATTTATAAGGCAGAACATAATTTATTAAGTTTAGAAAAGGAAAAGAAAAATTTTTTAAAAGAATTAGGTCATTTAGTTAAATATATAGAACAAGAATTTAAAAGATATAAAGAAATTCATGAAATTGAAATAAAATTATTACAAGATTTATTAAATATTTATAAATATAAAAATGATAAAAAAGAATTAAATTATCAAATCATTTATAATATTAAAAATATTCAAATTAATGAAATTAAAAACATTTTAGATATAAATTTAATTCAAAAAATAAAGAATACATTTAAGGATAATTTAAAAAAGTATATAATTGTATCTTCGGATTTTGATGATTTAAAAAAAAAGAATAACGAAAAAAAAAAATTTAGTAAAACAAAGAAATTAGAAGAAAAGAAGTTAAATATAATCAAAAGAGATATTTTTGAGGCAAAATGGGACATTATGTATTTTTTATATAGTAATTATAAGAGTAATAATTATTTTATTAAATAAAGTGTGTTAAGAATTATTTAATTTCCAGACAGTAATATATATTTAAATATTTAATTTAAGAGAGTAAATTTTAAATTTTATTATAGTGTGTAATTTTATTCTTTTTGAATAAAAATAGAAAGTAATATATATAATAACAGATAGTATGTAATTTATCATGATTAAATTTTAGTTGGTATTTTTATTTTTTTTAATATAGTTTGTAAAATATTTTTAATTTAAAGTGGGTAAATAATAAATTTAAAATTTAGCAAGTATCATATAAAAAAATAAACAATATGTATAGGGAGTAATTTCAAAAATAAAACCTAAAATAGATGGTATAATTTTTTTTAATAAAAAAGGAAGTAATTTAATAAATAATTTTAGCAAGTATATTTTTTTAATAAAAACATAGCCAGTAAATAAAATATAAAGAATTTTAGATAGTAAAATTAATTCCTAAATGAGAAGGATGTATAATTTATTGAATAATATTAGTATGTAATATTATATTCAATATTAAAGATTGTATAATTATTTAATAAAACATTTAGGATGTAATTTTATTTTACTTAAAATGTTTAGTATGTAAAATTTTTTTTATTTTGAAGTTTGTAAAATATAAAATTTTTATTATAGAAAGTTTATATTAAATAATTTTATTAGATTGTAAATTATTAAATTAATCCTAGGATGTAAACACATATTTTTTAAATAATAATTAGAATAATAGAATAATTAATGTAATAATTTTTTTTCATTTTAGATTGTATTTTCAAATTAAAAAAATAGGATGTAAATATTTTTTAAAATTTAAAGGAGGTATTTTTATAAATAATATATAAGAAAGTTAATAAAAATATAAATCTATAGTGTGTATATTTTAATTTAATATTAGAAAGTATCCAAATATTTTAATTTAATATTAGAAAGTATCCAAATATTAGTAATCTTTTAGTGTGTAAATTATAAATAAAATTAAGGGAGTATAATTTTTTTTAAAATGATAGAATGTTTAAAAATTTTTTTATTTTAAAGAAAGGAGTAATAAATATTAATTTTAATTTAGAAAAATTCTAAAATATGTATTGAAGAAGATTAGGGATTTTATTGTTGTTTCCTGATAAACCTTTCATATTAAACAAATTAATATTTAATAAAAAAATAAAATATTTTCTCTTCTATTTTGAAATTGATAAAAATAATTTTTGTAAAATAAGAATACTTAAATATTTCTATAAAAAATTCAATATTTTATATGAGTCTTAATGTTTTATTTTAAAATAAAAAATTTAATTCATATAATGTTTATTTATAATATTTTATAAAAAGTTTGAATTAAAAATTTTTAAATCAATTTGAAAATTTTGAATTTTTTTCTTCATCAAAATTCATAGATTGTTTTAATTTAGGTTTTAAAGTTTTAACTTTAATGATATAATCATTTGCATAATTATAAATTTTTCTATGATAATAATTGAAATTACCTAAATCAAATTTTCTTTTTTTGTTAAAAGAACATTTTTCAATATTATAAGATTTAATTGATTGTTTATCATCAGGAAATTCTTTAATTATATTTGATTCATCAACATCATGAATAATTACTTTTTCATCAATATCATCATCATAATTTTCACTAATGGTAGTCTTTTTTTTTTTGATTGGACTTAAAAATTTATTAGGTATATTTTCTTCTAATAAAGTAAAACTTGGTTTTTTTTCTACTTTTTTTTCTTTTTCTTCTTCTTCTTCTTTATCTTCAGATTTTAAACTTGCTTCATCTTCTTCACTTTCAAATAATATAGTTTCTTTCCTTTCTAAATCTATTAAATTATATGATGTTTTATGTATTTCTTCAATTCCAATAATTTCATATTCAATATTATTTATTTCCATATCTTCTTTAAATGAAGGAAATTCTTCTAAATATTTATTATAATAATCTTTAATATTAATTTTAACTTTTTCACTTTTATTTAATATATCTTTTATTGTTAATTCAACTAAAATTTTCTTATTTAGATTTAAAGGAGTTTCAACTATTTCTTTTAAATATTTCAAAAGTCCAATTTCATCTTCAAATTTCATTAAAAATTTTTCTAATAAAATAACTAAAGCTAAACCAAAATGAATTAAAAAAAAAATTCCATTTACAAAAATACAATCAAATAATCTTTTACACCATTCAATAGGTAAAACTATAGTAAATAAAGTTTGAAACCATTTTCCAATCCAAACATCATAAGTAATAGAAAAATCATCAAATTTTTTTTTTAAATCAGGTAATAATTTACTAAATTCTTTATCAAAAATATAATTCATAAATAATAATAAAGGAAAACCATTACTAAACATTCCTCTAATTGAGAAATTATAATTATATTGTATTCCTCTTTCTTTAAAAGTTGAACTAAACATTGAAATTAATAAAAAAAAAGTTTCACTTTCATTAAAATCACATATATTTAATAAAAAAGCAACAATTAAATTCATTCCTTGACAATAACCTAAATCAATATCTAAATTTGAAAAAGCTTTTAAAACATTATATAATTTTCTTTCTTTTGGTCTTAAAATTTCTGTATTTTCTGTTGGAAAAGTTCTTTGAATATCTTTAGTTATACTATTTTTAATTTCTACATTTAATTCTTTTTTTATATAAAATTCATAAATTTCTTTATTTCTATCTAAAGGAATATTATTTAAAATAATCCATGATGTTAATCTAAAACATTCAGGTGGTCCTTTATATACTCTTTCTAAAAATTTTGTGTTATTTTTAACAAAAAAATTTTTTATTCCTTTTTCTATTTGAAAATCAGTAAAATCAATAATATTAATTTTATAATCTTCATGATTAATAAGATGATTTTGATTTATTTTTTTATGAATTTTTTTCTTTGGACTTTGAATTATAATTTCTTTTGATTCATTTGATTTACATATATTTAAATTTTTTTTAATAATATCAATAAATTCTTCTGTTTGAGAATTTATAGGTTTTCCTTTTATTGTTCTTTTTAAATTATCTTTTGTTTTTGCCATTTGAACCCATTTTTTTATTCTTTCTAATTGATGATTTATTTCATTAATTTTTTGTTTTTGTTCTTTAATAGGAATATTACAAATGGAATTATTATTATTCTTTTCAATAGAATTTTTTTTTTCATTTTTTAAATGTAATTTTAATTCTTCATAATAATTTATTATTTTATGAATCAATTCAAAAGAATAATCATTTGATTCATGATTTTCCATTAAATTTTGATTTTCCTTGAGTAATTCTAAAATTAAAGAAGGCTCTTCTTTTTCATTTACTAATCCCATATTTATTATTTTTATTTTTCATTGTTTATAAGAATAAATATTTCATAAATCAAAAATTAAAATTTTACATAATTTTTAACTAAATAACATTATCAATATATAAAAAAATTTTAAAATTTGATATATTTACTAAAATTCGATTATTCCTAAATATAAAATATAACACTTTATTTTTTTAATAAATATAATAATTTATAAAAAAATTTATATGATTCATTAATTTTTATTTATATCAAAATAAATAAAAAGATAAATCTAAGTTTTTATTATATAATAAACTAAAATATTTTTTAAATAATAAAAAAAAAATAATGAAATATAAAAACAAATAAATGAGTATAAATGAAAATTTTAAATAGAATCTAATATGGTTGATATTCTTTTCAAATACAGAAATGTTTATTATAGATAATTGCTTTAATTTCAAATCTAAAAAAATTTTTTTCTTTTCAAATTGTATGAGTCAAAATATTCTATTATTTTTAATTTTAATATATTTGGTAAATGTTAATTTAATTTTAATAGTTTAAACAATAAAAAATCTTTTTATGATATTTGAATATTTTGAAAAAATATGCAATTTTTATTCATAAAATTGTAGTTTTAAAAAATAATGAAATGAAGATGAATGGAAAAAACATTTAAAAAATGAAAATGGGATTTTATGTTCAAATAAAATAGATTATCAAATTATAAAAGATAATTTTGATTTTTAAGAGGAGAAGTATGTTAATAATAGAAGAAAAAAATATTTTATAAATTATAATGATAATAATAATTTATTAAATAATAAAATTTATGAAGGAAATTTCAAAAAAAATAAAAATTTGGATTTGAAAATATTTATTTTCCAAATGATATTTATTTTGAAGTTTATAAAAAGGATAATTAAAATATAGATAAAAAAGGATAGAATTTTTGCATGGGAATAACTTTTTGAATTTAGGCAAAAAAAATTATGATATTAATCAATTAATTTATGTTATTCATTAAATTTTATATGGAATTAAAAAAATATAATGAGGAAATAATAATAATATAATGAATTAATATTCTTCTATTTATCAAAAAGTAAACTTATGTTAAATTTTGTGTTATATTAAATAATTCTTTTTTTAATTAAAAAAAAAATAGTTAAAATATTATTTTAATTTTTTCATAAACTTTTTTCACATGATTTTTTTAATAAATAATAATATTTTTCATAAAAAAACAATGTTTTGACTTTTATTAAATTTAATCCTTCAACCTCAAGAATATTAATATTTTTTCAACTGCTTCATTCCTTTCATTTTTTATATAATTAAATATAAAAAATCATAAAAAAGAGTTAATCTCAGAACATCTGAAACAATAGGCTATTCTTTAATTAATATTGATTTATTATTGTATATTAATAAATTTAATTATAGTAAATTTTTAATTTTTAGATATTTAAATAAAATTATTTAATATATTATCAATTTTTCTGTCATAATTTATAATTCAATTGTTTTTAATTGTTTGATAATAATATCTTGAAAATAAAAAAATTTAAGAATAAGGATAAAATTTTCATCATTTAATACTTTTTCTCAAAAAAAAACTTTAATTGATTATGAATTCATTTTTTTCAATTGTTAAACTTTGAAAAAATAAGATAAAAGATTATTTCACTTTTTCTATTTTTTTGAAAATAATTATAATTGAAATTTTGAATTAATCAAAGTCTTAAAAAAGAAGATTTATTAAAAACTTTATGGAAATATTTTTAAATTAATTAAAAATAATTATTATGTTAAACAATGAAAATCCTAAAAAAACGCTTTATTATGTGATTAAGATTAAAGACAATCCTGAATCACTCAAATTTATTATTAAATGGAATGATGAACTAAAAAATGAAATAACACCACTTTTTGAAGATTTGGAAAAAGAAAATAATGAAAATTATACTATAAGAATTTATCATTTTACAAAACATGTATCTAAAAATATTTTTTCATTAATATTTGAAAATAAAACATATGATATAAATTGTCAGGAAGTTAACTTTATTTATGATAATTCTATTATAAGTTCTTCAATTATACAAATGTCATTATATGAGAAATTCAATTCTTATAAAAAATTTGTTGAAAAATATTCACCATCTTTTCCAGAATTGAATGAAATGTTTTATCAAAATTGTTTTCAATTATCGAAATCAAATATAGATTTTTTAGTTTTTCTCAAAGTTTTTGAGCATTATCAAAATGATGAACAAAAAATAAATGAACTTTTTACTAATTTAGCTAATTGTTCCAATTTTTATAATTTTAATATTGGAATTTTAAAAGATTCAAAAATTGATTATATTGGGTTAATTGAAAATTTGATTCCAAATCAAAATTTTAACTTTAAAAAAATGAAAAATGAAGAAAAAGGGAAATTAATTACTTTAATAATATTATATATATGTTTATCATATGAAGATAAATTTACAAATTTTTATGAAAAAAATATAAATGATAAAAAATTTATTGATAATATAATTAATCAAATTCAATCAGTTGAGGAATTATTCATAGAAAAAAAATTAGGAAAAAAAATAGAAGAAACAAATACAAAAAAAGAATTACAAGATTTAATAAACAATTGTAAATATTTTTCAAATTTTATTTATTTACTTTCTTTTTTTATTAAAAATCCAAATAAGCATAAGTTGACTTTTGATTCAAAAAAGAATTATGAAATATCAAATGAGGATAATATGCAATTAATAATAGAAAGATATAAAGAAATTAAACAAAAAATTCCTTCATTCACAATAAATGATTCAATTTTTGATAATTATTTAAGAATTTATAAATCAAAAAAGAATTTTAAAAATTTATTATTATCCTATGAGCTAATTGCTAATAAAGATGAATATTTTAAAGTAATGAATGAAATAATTAAAGATATATTTAATGAAAAAAAATTATCTAATCTCCAGATTTGCAAATTTATTCAGGAGAATTTAACTTCAGATTTTATAAAAGGAAAATTTACTATAATATTAAGTAATTATTTTGATTTAAATAATTTATCAGATAATATTATTGAAGAATTTAAAAAATGTAAATTAAAAGAATTATGTGGGGATGAATTTTATTTAACGCAATTTCAAGTCTTTATATCTACCGCTGGAAATTTCAAAATAATGGGAAAAATTCTTAAATTATTTGATTTTACTTATATTGATAATAATTTAGAAGAAAAAAAAAAATTTGTGCAAACAATAAATTTAATCGTTGATGATATTCCTAATAAATGTAAAAATTATAAAGAGGAGCAGTTTGAATCTTTAATATATGTTATTAAATTTATTCTTTCTAAACTAATAGATACAAATCCAATTAAAAATTTAATTGATTCAATAAAAAAAAATATGCCTTTTAATTATCTAATGAATATATTAACTCAGATTTTAAATAATAATATTTTAAATAATGAAGAAATAAATAAAGAAATAATTGAATTTTTACTTGAAAATTGTATTAAAAAAAATCAAATTGATGTGTTATTATCAAAAATAAAAAATAATAATCACACTAAAATAATTTTGAATCAAAAAAATTTAAAAAATTTAAAAAATAATAAATTTATAATTCCAACTCCTAAAATAGATGATTTTTTATTAAAAGATGATTCTAAGTCAATTCAAATATTAAAAAAATTTATTGATGTTGGGCAATTTGAAAATCCTGAATTTATTCAAAATGAAGGTTATGGAAAAGAAATGATGGATTTATTAGATAAAATAAAAAAAAAATTCATTGAATATGATTTTACTATTAGTGAATGTGAAAAAATTGAACAATTAAAAAAAAACAATACTTTAAACTCAAGATTAAATCTAATATTTTTTAAAGAAGAAGATAAACAACGAATAGAAAAAATTGAACCAACATTAATTAAAAAAATCGAAGAAGCTCAAGAAATCCAAAATAACATTTCTTATATTTATAACTATTTAAATTTGTTTTATAATAAAGATCCAAGATTAAATGATTATAAAGTTCTAAGTAATAGACTTAATCAAGAAAAATTAAAAGATTTTAAACAATTAATAAAAGAAGCACCTAATTATGAGAGATTAAAAAGAGTAGGAAAAAAAATTTTGGATTTTTCAAAATCAAAAATATTTATGAGTATTTACAATGGGTTAAAAAAAAGAGATATAGGTGATCAAGATGAGATTTTATTTAGGACAATTGATAAATATAATCAATTTTTTAAAATAATGGAAAGTAAAATTATTAAGAATGAACATGAAGAAATATTAAAAATTATTTCAAATTCATTTAATACATTTGAAGATTTAAAAAATGATATAGAAAAGATTTTAGAATTAGAGAATAATTTGAATTTACTTAATTCTTTATTAGAAGATAAAACAAATTATACACTTGAAAAAATATATTTATTTCATAGAAAATCAGAATTAATGGAATTGTTGAAAAATTTAAAAAAATTTGATAGTATATTCAAAAATTCGGAAAATTTTAAAAAAGAATATGAAAAATTAAGAAATGAACTAGAAAAAAAAAAATTGCTTCCAAATTTTGAGCAAATAAGAGAAATTATTATCAAATGGGATGAAAATCTATTTACTGAAAAACAAGATTATGAAAAAATTTTTATTGAATTACTTTCAAATGAAAAACTTTTAAATTTTATAAAAGAAAAAGATGAAAATGATACTCTAAATCTTCAAGAATTAATAGATCCTTCTCAAAGTCAAATTATTACTGTGAATGATATAAATGACTTAGTTGATATAATTAAATTAAAAGATGGTTTAATAAATATTTCAAATAGTGATTCTTTTATTAAAGATTATTCTTCTCTAATTAACACTTTATATCCAAAAAAAAATGATAGAGAAAAAGTATTAAAACAAATTAAAAGTTTATCAAATAAAACAAATGATTTAATAGAAATATTTAATAGAAAATTAGATAAAAATGTATTTGCTGAAAAAAAATTTGATATAATCTCTTAAAATGGTATATTTAATATTAAATATGAACCAAATAAAGGATATAAATGTACTGTTATAACTGAAATTTATGATGAAATTGAGAATTATGAAAACAAACAAGATAATAAAAAAAAAAAAATGAAAATTGTTAAAGATAAATTTGAAGAAATTCAAGGATTTAAAGATTTACTTCTTTTAATTAAAAAAGAAGAATCTCCAGAAAAAACTGAAGTTAAACAAAAAGTTATTGGAATAATTGAACAAGTGGAATATATTATTAAAATATTAACAAATATTATTAATAAAGGATATGATGAAAATATTTATAATCATATTGAAATTAGTCTTAATAGAGAAAATTCTCAAAGAAGTGAATTTAAAATTTATTATAAATTTAAAGAAAATTTGATTATTAAGTCTAAAAATAATGAAATAATAGATAAAGAAGAAAATGGAAAAGTTGATAATTTAATTGATAAATTATTAAAAGTAGAAAAAGAACAAGAATTAAAAGAAAAAGAAATTTACGAAAAATACCCTTATGCAAGATTAATATATGGAAATCAATTTAATACTATATATAAATATGTAAAACATTTTTATGAAAAAAGAAATGAAATAATTTCTCAAAAGAAAGAAGAAGGAAAAGAAAAATTAGAAAAAGAAATTGAAGAATATTATAAAAAAATTGAAGAAGAAGTAATATATTTAAATAGATTTATAACAAATAATACTGTTACAACTAAAATTAATGAAAAAGATTATGAATATGAAGAAAAAAAAGATAAAAAAGGTTTAATTGATGTTTTTGAAATTGTAAATGATTATATTAATAAATTAGTTGAAAATAAAAATTATAATGAATTATTTAAAGATTCAAAAATTAAAGAAGAATTTGAGAAGAAAATAAATCCAGATTTTTATCCATATACTTCAA